>JAMQGT020005031.1:0-18159 GCA_024447675.2 Pterophyllum scalare
AGTCAGTCACAAAACATTGGAGTTTTTTAAAATCAGTTGTGGAGATTATTTATTGATGTATGATATATGGTAAAAGTTCTCTTTTTAAATGTAGCTGTTAGCTTAGTGGTCTTGGCCTAACTTTACCTTGCCTTTCACATTATGCATTAAACACTAACTTGTGTTGGCAAGGTGTTATGTCTCTACTCTTCACTGCATCTGGTGGCCAAACCTCCACACAGGGGTTTGTTCACAAACAATGGTGACACTGCCTCAACACAGTGCTATTCATCTTACCTAATTAAGTCAGACAACATGTTAGTCACAGTTATGCTGGCTATCAATCACACAGGAAACCGATGAAACTGGGAGGCAGAAGGAAAGAGACATGATGAATGTTATGTCCTGAGTGTGTCTTGGTTGGTCATACAGATTTGCCCTTTTTCTGCACTTCATGTGTTAGAACTTCCAGAAATGTTGCCATATTATAAAGTAGCTGTAAAATCTTGGAATAATAATACATGATGTATCCTTTTTGTGGGACATCAACCCCGGAACAGCTGTGAGCATATTGCATAGTACAACTTAAATTAAAGTGCTATTTAAATGCAGCCATTTGCTATTTTTAAATAAATTAATAATTAATTATAATAAATAATGTAATTAATTAATAATTTAAAATGGCTTTCTCCTACTTGAAAGTATATTCCCTATTTGGGTCATTCATATGGGTCTTTTGTTTCAAAGCGACCCATATGAGCGTTCCCAAAACGAGCCCATACATGTGGCTTCTCGTGTTAGCGTGTAATGTGCCTATTGCTCAGTGGGTAGAGCAGGTCATCCACTAATCACAAAGTTGTTGGTTCAATCCCTGGCTGCTCCAGTCTCCATGGCAGTGTATACTTGGGTAAAATAGTAAAGTGCTTGTGTGAATAAAGCATGTTGTATAAAACTCAAGTACAGTAGAAAAGCTAAATTTAAGAGCCAGTCTATTTATTTAATGTTTAAGCATTTCCTGTGGCATTTAATGCCATTTAGGTCCCATACAGTTTTCACAAATCTGAGAAAATCCATATTTACGTAATTCTTCATGATTTGCCGGCCGCCCTTTCGTGTACGACCACTGAAGGTCGCTTAATTTTATTTTAAAACGTAGGTAGTGATTGTAAATAGTGCCTGCAAAAATGATGTATGGGGTTGCTTTTTTAAATGAGGACAGGCTCCATGTTTCAGTTGAGCTCACTGGTTATTAAAGCCTTTTCGGCTTTTAATCTTGATAGCAGAACACAGAAGAAGAATCTGTGAGACAAAATACATCCATCTGTGTGTGGCAACAACTGAAAGGATTGTAGTGAAAAGCTCAAAATTCGTTTTTCATGTTTATTTGTTGTGCAGTTTTTCCCCCCACTTGGTTTTGCAAAACCACTGTGTAACCTACATTTTTTTTTGGGGGGGTCATTTTGTTTTCAAATAAATCTGTATAGAAGGGAAATGTATAGAAGACTGGAGGCTTTGATAATGACGGCTGCGGTGCGGCTACAGTCTGTGTTCATGTTGCACTGCTATGCACTTGCATTATTATACAGAAATTTGTGTTTCATGTTTGTTTTTTGTTTTTTTTCCCCCAAGTTATATTACCCCTGAAATAAATGTTTTTTGTATTCAGGATTCATCTATTGTTGCTCAGTTCTGTTGCACAATGTGTTTTCCCTTTTGTCAACAGAGGTGTGTGATGTTTTGTGTGTAAACACAGAGTCAAAGTACAGTACAGCCCTAATGGCTCAGTTGGCTCAAAGCCTCAGCGCTGTAGAGAGCAGTGCTCTGATGCGACGGCAGAGGAGTTGTGCATTTTCCGAGCATTACAGACAAGACTCGGGTGTTTTTCTCTCCAACTACTGTACTCGCTACTGTGTCTCACCCCGACTGCTGCGGTTCTTTCAGTAGACAGTGAATGAGCCTGCAAAGTGTATACACGCTAAGAGTTGCATACTTTTGAAGCGCTAGAGTTTGGTTATTTACAATAGCTACATGCAAACACATGTCTTTAAATCCTGCCCAAAATTGCATTCTTTGGGCTGTTTTCTATTTGACACATTGGAACAATCCTTCTGTGATGTTTGTCCCCTTTTAATCATCATACTGTACCCTGATCCCCAACTCTTAAACTCTTTTGTATTGTGGTAGATTTGATTTTAAATATATTTTTAAAAGGCGCACTGAATTCTTTCATGTAGTGAAGTCCCACTGTATGCTTGAGCAATGTTGAAAGCATTTGTTCATACCAGCACTTCTGCTGAAGGGAAGATAGTAAGAAAAAAATTTTGTAATCAAGAATAGGTGAAGTCAGCTGGTATGATAAAGACTGAAAGATATTGTGTGAATCACATCCCCTTCAGCAGTACAAAACCTTATAGATTGCAAACTTTGTATAATCTTCTTAATCTTAGTTATTTAGTAACTGAATAATGAATATATGCTTGTGCCGTTAACAATAACAGCCTTTAATTGGACAGCCATGTGTGCTGTTATTGTGCCTGTGCTGGTCTTGGAGATTAGAATAACTCCCATTGGCGGTGACTTCCATGTGTCTACATAGTGCTGTATGGCAGTCGAATAACCTTGAGCACAAATCTAAATCCAGGTCAGCGGATAAGAGTAACAGTGTCAGTAGTGAAAAGTGAGGGCAGGAGGATAGAAACATAAAGAGCAAGTAAAGTACTCCTATACTTTATGAGTTTGCAAAATACATGCCTATTTATGGACAGCTGCTGTTCAGCGAAAAGCAACAAAGCATTCTGGAGGCAAGAATATTAGTTTTCCCCCTTTTGTGCACCAAATGTACAGTAGCTGTCAATTATGTAATTTGAAGTTCTGACTTTCTACCAACTTGTTAGATCGGATGCCGCATAAGAAGGGCCATTATCGCCAGTGTCATAGAACAAAGTAGTATTTAGGAAGTCAAGTTTAATTCTGCTTTTTATATTGCAGCTCTTAGTCTTGCTTTCATTTTTATCTCTCTGTCTTCCTCAGTCTGAGCAGCAATCAGCTCAAGATCAGCCTATCACCTCATTTAAGAGCAACAAAAATGAAAATGAGACAGAACAGAGAGAAATGAGAAGAATGTACAGTATATGTCCATGCAATATTGTGTCATGGAGTAATAATATAAAAAATGAACTGCACACCCCTTTCCAACCAGTTACATAGTTGTTAGTCCCATATGCATCCAGAATTTTATAGTTTGAGCTTAATATGCTTTACAGATCGTTCATTGTAACATGCCTACCCCTGTTTTTGTCACAGCTGGTGCAGGCAAGGCAGGGAGGACCCCAGAGCAGGACGCAGGACGAGAATGGACGGGTGCTTAATAACCTTTATTTAAAGGCTGGGCAAGGCCAGCCACGCCAAACTAAACTCGAAAACTCCAGAAACAAAACACACAGCTGACACACCGATGAAAAGACGACAAGGACCCGAACAAAGAACAAAAGGAAAATCAAGGGCTTAAATACACAGAAGGACTGATGAGGGAATAGAACACAGGAGGGAACACAGGTGACACAATCAGGTAACAGAGGGGAGCAAAACCAAACACAACGTACAGGGACCACAAGACTACCAAAATAAAACAGGAAACACCAGGGAAACAAGGACACAGACCTGAATACAAAACATAAGACACTGGGCCACCGGCCCAGGACCATGACAGTTTTTTTTTTAGCCTTGTTTTTACTGGGCTATTTTGACATGCGTAGCTTTAAATCTAAGAAAGCTGCTACTCCTGTCAGAAAGAGGTCTGTTACCCTGATATGCCACAGCAGCCCTCAGGAATGGTGCACCGCACATTGTCTTGGTTAAATGCATCACTACGATGACATTGGGATATGGACACACCATCTAATTCAGTGGTTATTTAAACATTGTCTCCATTATAGATGAATAGGGAAGTCATCCAAACCAGGAAAAAATACTTATGGAATTCTTTAGTAAAAGAAACTGTTAAACCAATCATAATATGTTTTAGATTCTTTAAAGTAGGCGTCTCTTGCTTAGATGACAGCTTTGCACATCTTGGCATTTTTTTCAGTCAGCTTTATGAGGTAGTCACCTGGAATGGTTTTCAGTTAACAGCTATGCCTTGTCAAGAGTTAATTTCTTGAATTTCTTGCCCTCTTAATTTGTTTGGGACCATCAGTTGTGTTGTGAAGAGGTAGAGTTGGTATACAGTGAATAGCCCTGTTTTAGTAATGTTCTATTCCATATTATGGCAAAAACTACTCAACTAAGTAATGAAAAACAACAGTCCATCATTACTTTAAGAAATGAAGCTCAGGCAATCTGAAAAATTTCAAGAACTTTGAAGGTATCCTCAAGTGCAGTCGCAAAGACCATCAAACGTTATGACCGCCCTTGGAAAGGAAGACCAAGAGTTGCCTCTGTTGCACAGGATAAGTTCATCAAAGTTACCAGCCTCAGAAACTGCAAGTTAGCAGTACACCAGATAAGAGCCCACCTAAATGCTTCATAGAGTTCAAGTAACACACACATCTCAACATCAGCTGTTCAGAGAAGACTGTGTGAATCTGGAGTTTATGGTCGAATTGCTGCAAAGAAGCCACTTCTAAGGAAGAACAACTAGAGGAAGAGAATGGCTTGGGCCAAGGAACACAAGGTATAGACATTAGAAATCAGTGCTTTGGTCAGATGAGTCCAAATTTGAGATTTTTGGTTCCAAACGCCATCCCTTTGCAAGATGCAGAAAAGGTTAGCGGATGGTTCCTACATGTGTAGTTCCCACTGTGAAGTATGGACATCATGGTACTGGGCTGGTGGCCCAGTGTTCTTTTTCTGAAGTTCTGTTTGTTGTATTTTGTAGTTATTGTGTTATTGTTTGGGTGTTCTGTTATTAGTTATTTGTATGTTGTTCTGGTTTTCCTTTGTTCTGGTCTTCTCTGTGTTTGGGTTCCTGTGTGTTTTGTCCCTGTGTCTTGGCCCTTCTCTGTGTTTAGTTCCCTTTCCGTTATTTCCTTGTGTGTGGTGTTTAGGTTCCTCTCCCATACCTTTAGAGTTTAATTCTCCCTGTGTTTTCCCTTAGTGTCCTTCCCTTTTGTTGTGTCTCTTGTGTCTGTTACCCCAGCATATGTGTTATTCCTCATGTGGTGTCAAGTCTGGAGTGGTATCTTGTTTGGTCACTTCGTGTTTTATTTTGACAGTCTCATGTTCCCAGTGCTTTGTGTTTAGTTTTGCTTCCTCTGTGTCGTTAGTTTCATTTGTTTCACCTGTGGTTCCCTGCTGTTTCCACTTGCCCTGATTACCTAGTGTGTGTATTTAAGCCTTCAGTTTTTTTTGTTCTGTGTTGCGTCACTGTTGGTGTTTCCCCTCTTAGCTGTGTGGTCCCTGTTTAGTGTTTTGGTCCCTTTTAGTTTCTCACTGGCTTTTTTTGTTCATTCATTTCTGCCTTGGTTGAGATTTAGTTGTTTGTTTACTATAACTTGTGCTCCTTCAGCATATAAAAGCTGTTAGAGTTAAGCTCCAGTTTTATGCATTCTGCATTTGGGTCCTACCTTTCCCACCACACAGCCTAACCGTGACAATGGAGGAGGAAAAGTGATGGTATGGAACACAAATACCACAAGGTCTGGGGTAGTCTGGGGAGGCATAGCCAAGTAGGGATGCAGAGACCTCTACAGGCTAGGCAATAGCACCCGGACTGCCATTAGCTATTGGGATAAAATCCTTGGATCCATTGTCGAACCCTATATTGGAGCAGTGGGCTCTGGGTTCCTCCTGGTACACGACAATGCCCGGCATCATGTGGTGAGCATATGCAGGCAGTTCCTGGAAGATGCAGAAATTGATACCACTGACTTGCCCCCATGCTCACCTGAATTAAATCCTATAGAACATCTCTGGAACATTATGGTTCAGTCCCTTCAACACCTCCAGGTTACACCTCAGACTGTCCAGGAGTTCAATGATACCCTGGTTCAGATCAGGGAGGAGATCCCCAACCAGACTGTGCCTTCATTTTTTTTCTTTTTCAGTTTGATTTCAGGGTGTCTTTGAATTCTGTCCTCTGTAGGTTTGATTTCATCAAATGATGGAAATCAAAGTTATTACATATTCCAAGTTATATTTACATATTCCATATCAGTATAGATATCCAGCATGATATCTTTTTCCCCATTGAGATCTGATGTGGTTGTGGCTGCTAATTAGGAATTTACAAATGAGTATCTGTGCTACTCGGTCGGTCAGTCTTTCTTTCTTTCTTTCTTTCTTTCTTTCTTTCTTAGACTACATGATTTTCCAATTTTATTCAGAGACACAATGATTGAACAAGTAGCACATAAACTTAAATCTTTGACTTCCAGCACTCAGTTCTCCTGTCATAGACGCCTGATATATTTTACACAGGTGCTGGATAAGCCAAATATGATGCATTGATTTTGGTTTTGACTGGATATGACTTTTTACTGTCTACGGTCTGAATGCTCTCAGTCACAGCCCAAATTCTCCTGGCCCACATTCTCGACTTCATGGTGGTTTTAATAGTGTTGCCAACACTCACTCACTCGTGTGACCCACGCCTTTGTGTTGTAATATGCTCTACATTTTCCCACCAATACTGATACAGGAACTGAGTAACCAGTGGATTTGCTTTTATATCCAATAGCAGTGTTTCCACACCAACAAGGAAGCCAGTATGTATTTAGTGTAAGAATCATCTGTGGATTTTGCAGCTGGACATCACCTATTCACACAAATGTAAACCTGGGACTGCTAAAGTCCCAAATTTAGAACAGCATAGTCATCAAATAAAATCACTGCTCACACAAGTCTTAAGGGTAATGCTTCTTTTTAGCAAATATATTGACTGTTTGTAGTCCATAGTTCTTTTAGAGATTACGTAACTAATATGACAAAAGAGTTTAAACTTAACTTTTTGATTTTTTAAATACAGTTGTACAGTTTTTTTGTTGGTTTTTTTGCCAATGATAGAGCACAACTCAGTGTTTAACCAGGTAGGGCTTGTATGTAATCTGTTTAGTAATAGACACAAATAACAGGGAAGTGTATATGTTTCTGTCAAATGATGGAAAGGAGACTCACTGCAGGCTCACTGCATTTACTGTTGCATGTACTGTAGTGAGCCAGCAAAAATCCTAATATTAGAGGTCCCAAATTACTAATATGATAACTTGTATATTACTTGAAAATGCAACATTGTGGATTTAGGCCTCCTTATTGGTCTGAGTGGAAGGAGAAGAACCCTCAGTAACCCTCAAACCTGACCAGACTACATAATATTTTTCCTACATGTACCTTCATTTCTCCTCCCAGTGGGTTGGAAGGGGCAGGTCATTGTTGTGACATCATAGTAGGTGGGACAGGTTCATACCATCCATCAAAGTTAAAGTGCCTATGAGAGGCCTTTAATATTTTACTAATTAAGATTGCTGAGTGCTCAACTATCATTCACTCATACTAAAGTGGGCTGGGTTCACTAGAAAGTGTTAAGTGACATTGATTGCCCTACTGCAGTGTACCTTCTATAATGGGTTTCAGGAGATTTGCCTTTCTTCTTGACTGCCTGGTGCTTTGAGATACATAGTAATATGTAATGGATTGGGGTTGTTTCAATCCCCCTCTCATTTGACTTGCACCTTTGCCCTTACAGTACAGCAAGTATAGATTGTGTCCTTTGCTGGTCACTTTTGAAATAGCATTTCCATTTGCAGTGACTGCTGGGTGACTGATTTTGAATGGATGTGATAAAAATGTACTGTTTGTCTCTGGGGCTTTTAATTTTAAAGTTAATAAGCTGTGTGTTGATGTCATAGGAGAGTCCAGTCTGATGTGGTGAGTAAGCACTTTCTAGTGCCAGGGCCTCCCTTGGAAAGAGCAGAAATGCAATCACCCACTAAAAGCACTAATCCAGCTTGGCTCGGTTAAGCATGACTTTTTTTTTTCCAGAGGCTCTACAATTCACATGCCCTCTCCCTTTGGCACTCAAATCCTCAACCTAATTTTTACCCCTTAGTTCTGAAACAAATAATAGAGTGAGTCAAGGTAATGCAGCTTTCTAGGCAGGGGTGAAGGCTACCACATTTGCCAAATCTTGGCAAATGTAACTACATACTTTTGGTATTTGAAACAATGACTTTTTCCCTGGCGTGACTTTTCCTGTTGAGGCATGTCAGTTCAAAGTATATTTCAAACTCCTGCTGATGATACATACCTTTCAGCTGAGTACAGATTTTCAAACATTTAATTAAATTAAGAAGAGATAAGTAGACATTTATTTAGCTGGGAAAATTACCTGAGGCTGCAAAATTTTATTTAAAAAAATCCATTGTTTCAGTACTGTGTGTTGTGTAGTGTCAGAGGTGTTTATTCAACAATCTGTCACAAAACCAGCAGTGAACAATGAAAATGTTGTGTACTGCAGACACTGAAGACCCAAATGCAAACACATGGAGACAGACTTAAAGAACAAAGAGGCAACATTTTTTTTGGCAGAGAGCAAAAGCCCAATGCATAAAGCAAGCTGTAGAATCTGAACTTTTCAACAAAGGTAAACATGACGCACAGCAACAAGAGGGTAGGTCACCAGACACTGTGACACTGAACAAAGGAACAATGGGACTCACACACTGAGGGCTAATGAGGATTAGACACAGCTGGGAGGAAATGACACAAGCAATCAACACAATCACAGGGGAGGAAGTAAAATTAGATACAAGCTGCAGATAGTAACAGTGGCTAAACAGGGGATCTCAGGCACCAAAGTAAACTTAACATGGGGAAAGTTTAGAAGGAAAACCAGAGGGAAAAACTGAGGAAAGAATTAACTTTATTATAATCAGTAACTGTAGCTAAGAAGTAAGGATTCAAAAAAGGAAATACAGACTCCAGCTTCCACACTTAAGCCCTTTAAAGCGTCCCAAATTAGGAAATTTTGCATTTGGTGTTGACCATAGACTTCTTACTCTGGATATTGGTGACAGGAAAGGATTTGCATTTATAATTTTAAAAAAATCCTATATTTATAATATAACTGTATTTAGAATATATTTTTTAAAAAAATTAGTTAGTTTCATAATGGGAAACAGAAAACAGAAGGATTATTTAAAGTTAATTTCATCCATCTGTACATCCTTAAATCTATTTTCTTAACTGCTTTTTCAATTTAGGGTCACTGATGAGCTTGCCTCCCTGCATGATCAGTGATATCTATATAATTTATCACCAGATGTGGGGAGTAACTAAGTACTGTACTATACTTAAGTAGAACAGAACTAGGGGAAAGTGTTACACATAAAAGACAGCGTTGTTGGTGTAAACATCATTGCTGCTTATGACTAAGACAAAAGACATAGACAGGAATGAGGCAAAAATAGCTTAGCACCATATTCAGGGGTTAAACTGGGCTGGAACACAGTTTTTGGTGCAGGTGTTAATAAACTGCGATGGGGTACGCCAGTATCTATCTAGTGTTACAAAAGGATAAAGGGAGTAAAAATTTTTAAGTGGCAGGTAATTTCAAATGCAACATTTTTTATAACAGTTCAACAAATAAACGCCAAATTGTTTGTGTGCAGTTTGTCACACAGTGTGTTTGCTATCTAACGGTACAGCTGCTATTTATTAGAGTCAAGAATGTGAGATAGCGTAACTCAGAGATGGCGAAAGACATAGGAGACAGGACAGGTGAGGGGAAAAAAAGAGTTTTTAAAGGTTTGGACGGCTCAGTGACATTTGATAAACTGGAAATTCAAAGCTGTACGTGTAATGTGCCACTTCATTTGAGAGATTTTAAACAGAGCAGCTGTGGCATTCATGCTCAGTGTTAGGCTACATCAGTTTAAATTTAAGCTCATGATAACAATTAGATTCACTCACTGAATTCCACCATTATAGTAGCTTTTTACTGGCTAGGCGTGGGAAATCAGCCATGATAGCTCATGTAGCATCTGCTTTTATCTAGCTGAATTCAGCTGGTGAAATCTACACAGATCAGCTGATCGCAGCCTGTATACAAAATCTGCTGGAGATAGATTTTGTATCAGTAGGTCTACTTATGTATTTATGCGAACCTACTGAAATTATTGCGACTTATTTCTAAGTGATCCTTTTCCCACATTCCACCACTGCAACTGATCTTAGGGTTCTCACAGCTCCCAAATCCCACTTTATCCCCTGCATATATTTATTTTCCTGTCTTGGGGGCAAAGTCACCCATCTACAATGTAGGACACAGCAAATGTATTCTCTAAATGGAGCTATTTTTTAAATTCCCTTTTCTCTGCTCGTGTTCTACATTACAGCTGTTCAAGCTGAGTACATTGATTAGAATTAGAATTTAAGATGAAATAAAGTCTGATCTATGATATTAATATAATTGTCAATTAGCTGGTAGAAGTATTCACCAAAGAACTACTTTTACTTTTATACTTTGAGTACATTTCAAAGCCTTTTTCACATTCGCTTGAGTAAAAAAAGTGAATCAGCTCCGGGACCAGTCGCTGCCCCAGGTGGAGGAGTTAAGTATTTTGGGGTCCTGTTCACAAGAGGTGGGAGAAGGAAGCGGGAGATTGACAGAGAAATTGGGGCTGCATCTGCAGTCATGTGGACGCTGCACCCGGTCTGCCGTGGTAAAAAGGGAGCTGTCAATCTATGTCCCTACCCTCACCTCTAGTCACGAGTTTTGGGTAGTGACCGAAAGAACAAGATCGCGAATACAAGCGATTGAAATGAGCTTCCTCCAGAGGGTGGCTGGTCTCTCCCGTAGAGATAGAGTGAGGGGCTCAAAGTAGAGCCACTGCTCCACCACATCGAAAGGAGCCACTTCAGGTGTTTTGGGCATCTGACTAGGATGCCTCCTGGGCGGATGGATGGATGAATATTTTCCAGTTTGTGTTTATGTGATTGCCTATTTGTGCATGCTCCCCAGCTTGGTGAAACTAATTATATTTTGGTTTTAGTACACAAAATATTTAAACTGACTGTTTATCTATGGATGTATGTACTCCTGGCAGGTCCTGTAGCTGAACCAATGGATTCACTTTATATCAGGAATTATGCACAGGAATTATATCCATGATATAATGTAAGTATGTCAGCAGATTTATGTAGTTCTGGAGAACAAAAAGCGGGAAAGATAATTCTCAAAAATAAATAAACAAAAAGCATGAATCACCTTTGAGTTGTGCATCACGTCTTCAAGCTTTGGGGACAAATTAAAACAGAATTCGTGGAAGTAGCTCATGTAATTGCTAGACCTCTGATTCTCTTCTAATTATTGTGTCTTTGTAATGGGAATTACAGATAACCAGCGGCTCTTGTTTTCTTATTGGCCTGGATAACTGGGTTTAGAAGGAGCAGGAGAATGATGGAGAGAAAGAAGAACTGAGTGAGAAATTGGAAAGAGTTGAGATTAAAATAGTAAAAGGGAGATTAATTGCCTGTTGTCCTGAGATTGGCTTTCAGCTACAAGTTCCTTGTTGTGCAGTTTTATAAGGTGGAGATGAAAATTAGACCTTGTGTCCTACATTCTTACGCTGATAAAATTAAAGCTCAAAAGAAAGCGATGAGGAGACCTGCAGTGAAGAGTGAGATTTTTTTGGGGGGGGGGTGGAGGCTCACAGCAGAGGACAATAAGAAAGTGAAACAAATCTGAAACAAAGCTAGAGTGATGGAAATGAAAAGGATTAGAAAATGGACATGATAAAAGACAGGGGTTTAATTTCTACACTCTCTAAAATGGTTCAGTCCCCACTTGACCTGTTCACTGAACAAGAAAAAATTTTTTTCTAATCATGCTATTAGTTCATGGAACATTGTTTATAAACCCTTTCCACTAATCCTTTTTAGGAATACAAATGTGGATACAAATGCTCTTTTTGCTGTTTTCAATTACTGTAATCCTGCTAGTATGGGGGTATCTTGGGATAATGCAATTTCTGGTATTTGACAGTGGAAAGTTTCATTTCATTGTGTAATGTTGAAATTACCATTAAAATTACAGAAATTCTTGAGTTAGAAAACTGTGGCTACAAAAGCAGGTTACAAAACCAATCCATCTCTATTAATTCCTATTTGGATTATCCACTAAATTCACCAGTCCAGCCCACCTTTGGTTTGTAATGGGGCTGAATATGTCCTGGACAGTTCTCATCCAAGAATATACAAGTGGAGTGATGTCATCCTATTTATAAAAATTTTTTTCTATCCAAAGCTACTTCTTGGAATGACTGACAATACATATTAAACAGATTGCTTTTCTTCTTATTGATTGATTGTAGTTATATACTGTGTGTGTCTGTGTGTGAGAGAGACAGACAGACAAAGAGAGGGAAGCCACTTGTATTAGTCATTAGACCTAATACATGCTTAATGTTCTTCCTGCTATCTCTTCTCAAAGGAATTATTCAAATGAAGTCATCAAGAGAAAACAGGTGACAGATAAAAAATTTGTCCCCTTAGAGGAGAAACGCTGTGTGATTCAGCATGATGTGAATGTATGCATGGTTATGCTTGTGTGTTTCTGTGTGTGTGTGTGTGTGTGTGTGTGTGTGTGTGTGTGTGGCAACAGGAGTCATAAAGGCAGCTTATCAGAATTCTACCATCATTCAAACTTTGAATGACAGCAACATGAACATAAAAATAGCCAGAGGTGAGGGCTTCGTGCCGATTACTCTGGGAAAAAAAAGGAGGAATTCAATTATAGCTGTGCATGCATGTGTGAAGGGATTTGGAGGTGAGGCATTCTTAAGGTGTTTCATTGGTGGCAGCAGTCTTAAAAATCCAGGGTAAGTTTGCTAGAAACATTAACTGATAAAAGAATTAAGTGAAAATGCCACAGTCACCTGTTCATGCGCACACACCGAATTTTCTTCAAAGGATAAATCTTATTCTAAATATCAGCCTTTGAGGCCTTGCAATAGTATTGCAAACTATTATCCAATTCTGCCACCTGACATCTTATTATTTTTCCATTTTGGTTCACTTGTTACATTGCACCAGTGTAATGCTTTGATAAAAGGCTGGAGGAGGAATATTCCGAGATGATCTGTGTATTTTTCCCTCACTCCTAAGAAGTTCAGACCCATTTGTGAGCATGGATTTTAATGGCATAAGCAGTAGAAGTTGCCTTTTTGCTGCTAAATTGTGTGATCGGGGACTGGGTGACCTTTCACAGGAGACTTTCACTCCCTCCCCCTACACAGCCACACTCAAACATCAGTCATGGACTATTAATCCAGTGATCTAGCATGTGATCACCTCGCCGTATGCCATTTCTGACAATATGTCATTTTCGAGGTTAAATCGACAGGTATTATGGCGCAAATTATTCCATCCTATTCCATTTAAGAGACATAATTTTAATGAAAATTTTTCCCTTTATAAGAACAAAAGCATTAAAGCACATCAAAAACCCATCACGATCTCATACATTTTCATTTGCCTACCAGCACACTCTCACAGACATGCATAGGCTTCACAAAACTTCGGAGAATTGCAAACTTTTTACAACAAAAGTTAAGAAATCAATTTCAATCTTTGGCTAAAATGGTATCACATTTTGAATATGTCTCCCACCCGCAGATCATTTGAATTTGTGTGCAGGGTGTATAATTGCATGATCAGATCACACTTTAATTGTGCTGAAATGAAATGATCTCACTTTATTCTACTGGCCTGGGGTTTTCGTACAGTCCTGAGAATATTCACAATAACTTTGTTCTGAAGTAAAACTGCCTTAAAGTGTGAATGGCTTTTTTACTATGCTTCTATCTGCAGAAATAACCTGTCCGTGAGCCGACATAGCTTGCCAAACAGTGAATTCTCATGCACATTTCAGCTTCCATAATGTTTTCCATTAATACTTTAATTAACTCAAGTTCGATAAGTGCAACATTATTATAGGATGTAGTGCTTCAATTAGAACAGGTGCTCAACTTTTAAAGACCTAATTGCCAAGTTCGCATATTTCAGTCAGGAAAGAACACACATTATGATATGAGCTGATTTGACTGAACACTTGTGGGGTTGTCTGCTTCTGTAAAAGAACTTGACTCAGTATATATATATATATATTTTTAATATTGCTCAGATTTGAACTCTTTATTTTGTACAGACCTAAACATGATTTCTATAAATAAATTGTTAAACACAGAGACCCTTTCCAAAGGGCATCTGATCTTACTTTGACTTGATGTTGTGCCAAAAAGCAGCTGTGATCAATGAGAGACTAAAATGTCTTTAGTCATATCATATCGGGACAGCTGTGGCTCCAGAGGGACAGTTACAGCCATCCCATTTGGAAGGATCCCCATCTCCTCCCATCTGCATGTCAAAGTATCCTTAGACTAGATTCTGAACCCTGAGTTGCCTCTGATGCATCCATTGGTGTGTGTGTGTGTGTGTGTGTATGTTAGATAAAAGTGCTTAGGCACAGAGAAAAGGCACTTCTATGACTGTGTGATTGGGTGAATAAGGTCTGACCTCCTTAACCCCACCCCAAACACACACAGCCTTTGCCATGGATTTGATGGTCAGTGCATTGACTGTCAGTATATCTGTGTTTTACTGAAATTTACTGACATCTCTGGTCAGCACCTATTAACTCAAAGTTAATAATATAACAATTAATCTAACAGCTTTAATGAATATGTTGTCACATAATTGTTGAAGTTGTTGAAAGGCATCAGACTGTCTTTCCACATGCTGAAATGAACCTGTCATGTCATCATGCCATGCCATCATCTGTTGCAATTTTGCGTTTTGTATGGAGAAGTTTCTCTTTCTATGGCTTTCCATGCTGTGCAGCAATAAAAGCCTCCTGAATGTACAACCAAAATGCTGTCCATTTTTTTTTGTCAGTTTCCATTCTCATGTGGTGCAGAGAAAGAAAAAGGCGTGATGAAAGGGGGGAAAAAGCCAGAAATTGCCAAGATGCTGATTCAAATGGGACTAGTACTATCACAGAACCTCTCTGGCAAAACATAGTAGGATTTTAGTGGTGGAATTTTTTAAACCTGAAATTACTAGAGCTCCCTGGGTAATACTAATCCCATATGAATAGGGTTTTTGATATTACCACCAATATCTTTTTCACCTCCTAAATGCATAAAAAAAAAGAACATGACAGTTAAACTAGACTTTACTACACCCAAGTAGGTGTAATGATTTTTGTCCCAGTTGAACTGAGTTCCCCTGGTTACTTCCACAGTATCGGGTAGCAGAAGGAAGACGACTGGATCATATACTTCTCAGAAACATCAAAGAAACTACACTACTACTTTTAAATGCTACACTTGTTACTGTTGTTTGCTTTTACCAGTGAGTTTTGCAGATGTTTACCTGAACTATAACTAACACCTGTGTATCAGATAACCTTCTGTCAGCTGAGTAACATATTTTGTTTGTACTAGTTGGTTATTTCAAATGGCTTCTGGTGGCAGCTTCAAAGGCACGTCATGTGTGAACGTCTGGTTCCCTTAAAGAACAACACTGACTTTGAATTAAGCCTCACTCTGTCTTTGCTCCTTTAGAGTTAGAGCCTTATCCACACCCACGAAATCCCTTTGCTTCCCCACTCTGTGTCCATTGTTTTTTCTTTATAGTTAGAGCCATATCTGTACACTTGCATACATACACACTTACAAATTTACATATACACACAAACATTACTGAGTTCTGCCACTGCTTTCCTTGCCTGGATGACTGTGTAATTGAGTTTTGGGGATGCAGCCTGGCACTTCCTCCTTGTGTGCAGGCTCCCCTCATTACAGAAGCCTAATTGGGATTAGTGCAGCATTTTGTTTTGGCATTGTTAACGAGGCCTGTGGTCAATGCCAGTATGTGGCTTGTTCTTCTCCCCAACTCTAGAACAGGGAGCTGTGTGTGTTCATGTGTTTGCTTTTGTCTTTTGTGTGTGTGTGTGTTTTGTAGATTTGTCTTTGTCAATTCCATCTAGAGTGGACGCAGAGGAAGGGCAAGGAATCTTTTCTGTGGTAGTTACTATATGCCACCACTGAGGTCTCATCAGTGACTGGAGCAATAGCATTGCACTTTAGCATTACACAGTGTACTTACACGGTTGTTTTTTACCTGCATACTTATTTTTTTTGCAAGCAATAAGTCTAGACAATCAAACTAAAAAAGAGTAAGGCAGGAAATAAGGGTTAAGGGAATTGCTGTTTGGGTGAACAGCACCGTTTCACACAGCAAAACTGAAAAAGAAAAAATGGCTGTAACTAAACTGATTACAAGACATGAGAAGCCATTGGGACACAGCTGAGGCAGAGGTATCTTTGTCAATGTAACATTCATGAATGTTTCCTCGGGGCAGCCCTGCAGTTCTGCTCTTCACTTGTCATCTTTGAAACTTTACTTGGTCTTTATAACTTGGCTGTCACTGGCACAGTTCAGAACCTTCAGCTGACTTGTTCAGATGCAAATATAAGATGGTTTTTTTTTTCTTTTTGTTCATATCGGTAATCACACATTTGAAACAGAAAAGTCTGAATGTGGCATGGAGCTTCTACTGCATTGGCTGTGTGTTTGGGATCATGCTGAAAAGTGAAACTGCCACTATACATTTGTCCAGTTTCCTCAATCATTTTTCAGAGCCACATTGCACACAATCCCAAGATATCCCAAGCTCTTTGGGAATTATCTTGCTGGTGCAAATATACTACGTTATGTCTGTCAAATTGTCAAGCATAAAAGTCAACCAAAGAAAAAGGGCACTGAATTATGTTGACAGGCTGCTAAAGATCCAATTTAAAATAGGCTCTTTGAGAAGTTGCCTATTATGTATAGACACAACACTGCTCATCCTTTGGGTTAGATGTCTTTTATATGTTTTCATAATTCACAAAGTCAGGATCTTAACAAATATAAATAGATAAAAAATATCAACAAAGTCTGGCTCCTTGGAAGCAAAATGCAAAGAAACTTGGGGCTGCTCAAGACTTTTGCACAGCACCTTTTGTACCTTTTATATAAATGACAGTTTAGACTGATCGGCCACATTAATAGCATAAAACCACCTGCCAGCGATCCTTGTGCTGCCAAAGCAGCTCTGACTGGTCAAGACATAGACATGGGATGTCTTGGGTGACATGCCTGGCATCCTTTGGCAAGGCTTCATTGAATTGGGTGTGTTTTAGTGCATCCTGAGAATACTAGATTGGTTTAAGGAGTATGGAGTCTGGTCAATGCTTTTGGGTTTTTGTAGTGCTCCTCATATTGTAATTATGGGGCATGTGGTCCTTCTCCAGTGGATATGGCACTCCTTTATGTCAGTCAGCCACTGGGGTGGGGGTGGGGGTGGGAAGTTGGGTTACTTGTTTTGCACCAGTGTTTAGGTGTGTAGGGTACATGTATACTATGACCCAAGGTTTCCCAGCAGAATATTTGCATTGTGACAAGACCATCAATGTTAAATCCTTCACCTTGTTTTAAGGTTGTGTTTGAGCAATGTATATACAACAGATAATCAAGAGATGAACTTTAAAATTTCCACAGTTGTGAGTTACCAAACACATAGAGAATATGAACATGCAAACATGCATATTGACCAGGTATCACAGCTGTTCCCTGCTCCTTGTAGCTCTGAGTTTCTCGGACCAGGTTAGACAAGTGACACTGTTTTAAAAGACAACAACATACAAAGTTTGGCACTGCAGAAAATGAAGAGCTTGTCCCTTGAAGCAGATCATTATCCTTTATTTGGAAATACTTTGGATGTAGGGCGAGTGAAGTTAACCAAGAAGAAATCAAATGCAAAGGGTGCTGTAGAGTTATGATTGTGCTGCAAAGCAACACAACTTATTTAGCCACCTGAAAAAAAAAAAATACCACAAACTGCAGTATAAGTGATGTATGAAGGCTAAGAAAAACAGTGCAGTTGTTGCTAACATGAATGGTCCAACATCAACTCACATGTCCATAAGAGTGAACCCGTACAGCAGCAGGTCAACCGGCTCACAAAGATGCTGTGAAATCACCAACGCAATCCCATTTGGTCAAAGATATGTGTCCATTAAACATGGTGAGCAATGATGGATTTGGGAAAATGGTCAACATACTGGACAAAAGATATGGTATTTTTCTAAAGAGGCAAAAACCTGTGCTGTTCACAAAGTGCTGCAGGGGAAATGGAGC
>JAMQGT020005032.1:0-38240 GCA_024447675.2 Pterophyllum scalare
GGAAACTGAGCCAGGTGGAGCTCCCAGGTGTAAAGACTGCTGTTGCCCAGTCCGGTGTCACTAATAAAGTGTCCTGGGTCCCTTCCACTCTCCCACCTTCTCTAAATCATCTTCATTTGCATCTAATAAAAGACCGCTCACAAAACAGAAGTTTAATAATTATGCAAGTAGGTTTTAATATTTTGTGTAGCCACACTAATAACAGATTTTCAAATAAAATCAGAGGTAAGGAACAACCTTTTATATGGCACAGCTGTTGAATTAAACGTTCTATATTACACTGAAAATGGGTCTTTAAGCACCCCAAGGATCAGAGCCTTTGTGTTAGCTTTAAACAGAAAAACCACACAACATGTCTGCTAACACACACAGGAGTTCTGGCCATGACAGACGGCCGCAACCTCACTCACTGGACTTCCATTTTGGAGCCTCAGCGTTGCTGTTTGGACAGCCATCGTGCTGCTGGTCATATCAGCCGGAATATTTGGCCAGCTAATATGAGCTAGCTCGGTTACGAAGCCGCATCAGACGGCACAGGAGCATCAGATACCTGCTAATCATCCGAATAAAATCCCACAGTTTCACTCCTCAAACTGGGGCTCCGCCTTCTTGGATGGTCTGTTAGTCCAATGAAGGCACAGCAGCCGTATTATTGGTCAGAATAACACACTTTATGGCCCCGATTTAGCTCCATACAGCTCTGCTTCTGTGTTTGTGTCGTAGGTTCATCATTCCGGCAGGAGAGCTGAGCTCAGTGTCACCCAGTGGGTGCTAAGGCACTGATGACCGAGATTGTTTTGATGAGCAGCGGGGGGAAGGGGGCCGACTCTGTAGACTTTGGGAGTGATTCAGTCAGAGTTCCATGCAGTTTGTCTTCTCTGCAGAGAAAATGCAGGACTGTCTGTCCGCTGGACTCCAGCTATAAAAGATTTCATAAGCTGGACTGTTTGTTATTTTGCTGCGTCATTGGCAGCTTCCTGTCTGAAAATGAGCCTGGAACTGAAAGCATCCAGAGGTATAGTGCTATTCGTTTAAGTACCGGGGTGTGTGCACACATGAGCACGTGCACGTTTGAGTGGTAATCCGTTCCTAGTTCACCACAGTGGCACGTTCACATCATTCAGCTCTAACTAAGCAAAGTGATCAAATGTCAGACTGCATTTAAGAACATAACTTCGACCATCATGCATGCTGCTCACAGCTCTCTCCTCCCTGGATGTCTTCTCGCTCTCTTTCATTCTTTCCTGTGGGGTAGTTACCCACTCTAACTTTGATGCCATCTCTCTCCATCAAGTATTCTCTGGTGAATTTTGAATTCTACATTTTTCACAGAGTTACAGATATATCTGACAGCTCGGGTGAAGGCGGGACTCGCCCAGAGCTGCTTTGTTACAAACTATCCCACCGAGTGAACCTGAAAGCTGTGTAACAGCTGACTGTACGACGTGCCGAACAACACAAAATACAACACACAAAACATTTACCAGCAAATCCACATGTTGGAGTTGTAATTTGGTGCTATATGAGGGGGGGGGGCGTAGGAGGGGTTGATGAGGACGGGTGTGTCTTTGTATCACCTCGTATGATCGGGTGTGTGTTTGTGTGTGTGGGTATGTGGTCTATGTGTGTTGGCGTATATGGGGCTGGGCCTGGGTATGGGGCTTGCTGAGCCTTGGCCCCTGTGGGACATGGTCGTGGAGGATGGGGGTTACCCCTCACTGCCACTGCCCCACTGATTGTTGCTGCCTCCCCTGGGATGTGAGTCCCTGTTGGTTCCATGATCGGATATTCTGGCGTGGTTGTTGGTCTGCTGTGTTGGTGCTGCATTATTTGTATGTATATTTTTAAACAGGTAAAACAGTTGGTAAACCACTGGATGTTTCTACCTGACCTCTGTCCCCTTATTCCCATCTCTTCACCGTTTTTTCTCCCCCGCTTCAGCTCTGGCATTGCCATATCACACATGCACTTGTGCCAGTGGCACAACTCACCCCCACTATTATTTATTGTAATTGTACATTGTTTTCTTACATTTTATCACTAAAACTATGTGACATTCTTCATTTTAGACCAAAAATAAAATTGATCACCATGCCACTGAATTCTAAGAGGAAGAGGCTTCCACCAACTGCTTCACCAATTACCCAGTTCTGCTCATTCTGGACAGCCATTAATCTCACTGAAGGTGGTGACAACTGCTAAATAAAATGGTGTTATGCTCACCCTGCCACCACACACCGCTTGCAACCTTTAGACAAAACAGTCTATAACTCAATGAAAACCTACTACAACAGTGTGATGGATGGATGTGCACTAATCCTGGTAGAAGCGTAACAATTTATGAGGCCCCAGAACTTGTAAACCAAGCATTCATTTCGGAAATGACGCCCAGAAACATCACATCAGGTGACGGACATATTCCCATTCAACATCGATATCTTTCCAGATGAAGATTATGCCCCATCAATGCTAACAAACAGGCCAAACCCAGAAGAAACCTCAACCAGTGCTGCTGCTGATCCGCCTGGACCATCACATGGGGAGCCAAGCCATGCCACAGGTCTTGAAGCAGGTCCAGACCCAGGTGAACCACCCACTCTTCCAGAACCAAATCCTAAGCAATCATCAAGTGACAAAACTGTTTCTCCTGCCCGTTTGGGCTATGTATAGAAGCCAGACTTCCCTGGCCAAAAGTCACAGCAAGAAGGCCCATAAGAAGAAAGAAAGTAAAATCAAAAATCATGACCGACACACCTGAGAAGATGGAGCTGGAGAAGGCACAAAAAGAAAAAGAAGATAAAATGGCTGAAAAGGAAAAGAACAAGAATGAAAGGCAGAAGAAAAGGACTCTCAAAGAATCAAATTAAACTAAACTAAACAAACTAAACTCATGATGGACTATGATGAAGCAGAAGATGGCCTGAAGGACACACATGACAGAGAAAATGAAATGGGTGAAACGGAGAAAAGGAATGAAAATAAGGAGAGAGGGGCTCTCAAAGTGTCCAAACCAAAAAAGAAAATGGTTGTCTCCAGCAGCTCAGGAGAGAGTGACATTTCCATCCCACTTAACGATACGACTCACTATGAGACTTTGTAATTGTAAACTTTGCAGGCAAAACCAAATCCTACAACTACACTGGATTGGTTGAGAAGGTTGATGGTGCCAACATCAGTGCAAAGTTTCTAAGGCGAAGTAGTAAGAGGTCTGTGGAAGGAAAGCCCATCTTCACTTTCAAGGAAAATGATGTAGTTATCCCTAGAGAAGACGTGCATAAGAAAGTACCCACACCACAAAAACTTGGTGGTACAACCAGAAGGGAGCAGAAATGTATATTCCCCTGTAGCATTGACAAGTGGGATGTTATGTAGTAGGCCAGCTCTGTGAGGAGAATTGCAGATCTTCATTTGAATTTAATTTTGTTAGGAACATATCTTCACGTGGTGCTAGTCCTTCTTTAAGAAAACTGGCCTTCAATGCCATAAATTACCTTTAAATAGAATTGCTGTTTTTGTTCTTCTTTTTTCATTTTGAACTCAAATTTGTTGATGAAGCGCTAGGCCGTGTTTAAGAAAACTGACCTTTGATGCTCATGTGGTGCAATCGACTTGTAGAAAAGTAGCCTCTGATGTTGTAAAATAACTTTAAATAAACCTTAAATGAGTCATTTTGTATTGTATTTGTCTAGCTTTTATATAGCATTACAGTTTCTGAGATCAAAATATACTGTTTTACTTCAATAATCAATGGCACAACTTACCCCAGTGCATCCTCTCCAAATGCACAACTTACCCCGCACCGGGGGCAAGTTGTGCCACAAGACCACTTTTTTTCAGAAAGCTATATTTCTTAAATACCATATTTCAGATCCAAAGTGATTGTTCCCATGGATGCACCACATTCTGAAATATATATATACATTTTAGTTGGAAGCATTACTATCATGGTCTTGCCTTAAAGTCACTTTAAGTAAAAACTGGCACAACTCGCCCAACTCTGCCCGATAGCTCGGAATCCGATGGAATATAATGTTAGATGTTCTTCTACACATCCCACAGGTCAGCTGTTACACACAGCGTTCAGTTTGTAATGATGCTGCTCTCCTCTGGATACATCCTGAGCACCACCTGAGTCTCCGTCCTCGGGACCTCACACAGTGTAAAACCCGCGCTTGCACTGCATTATTTTTTACTAGCACATCACCTGCTGCTCATTTCTGAGCCGCCAATTTGTGCAGCTCTTGCAGGTAATTACTGAAATGAAATGACTGCATCTTTGTATATAAACTGTTAGCAGATCAGCCAAAGAAACCCCATGGGTGCATTTATATGAAGGAATCATCAGGCTAATTCACCCCTTTTCAGTCACCAAACTGACACTGCGTCTCTTTGGCAGCTTTTTGATGCCAAAAGTGGGTTTTTGCTGTGGCGTAGTCTGTTAATGTGTCAGCCCAGAGAGATCCCAGTGACAGCTTTGACCACTCATTGATTTTATTGGCTTTGTTGAATGAAGTGCACCTGAAGTAACAGAGACTTTAAATCAATTAAGCTAACTGTGAATATTTTATTTGTTATTTTATTTGGAAAAAACTGCAGTGTGTCACTCCGTTGTACCCAACAGCAGTACACTGCTGTTTGTGTTGTTCTTTTCACCAATATGTTTGCTCAATATTTACAGCATCTTTGCAGAAATAATAGAATAATCACAAAAACATAGATACAAAATATTTATGGAGTAAAAACTTAGTAACATAATAACCATACAGCCTCAGAAAAACAGATTATATCTCAAGAGTTTAGCTTAAGGTGGAAAACTGTGGTTGACAGTCAATTCAGACCAGCCAAATGCATGTTGAATCAATCAGCTGACTGAACTGAAAGAACCTGAAACTCTGAGGGCAACCATTAGAGCCATTAAAGTGTCAAAGCACACAGCTCCCAGCTCAAAATGCTCACAATCGTCATCAAACTCCAAGTGCCTGCTAATTAGCAGGTATCTGTGTCTGTGTGCTGTCCCATACAGTCTGCTCTCTAAACACACTGGTTAGAAACAGCTGATAACTTAGCATCCAACCTCTGGTCCAAATATGGCCACATCTGGCTCCAAGGCATCCAACACGGTGACAGCCAAACCACTAATTTTGGACTCTAGATACTAACAGGTGATGTCAAGGCATCTCTGATATCCAGCCTATCTTTTTTTATACAGTTTGAGTCTGGAATGTAAAAAAGTTCAGCACTACAAGTGCAGCTCCTTCCCCCCCCCTAAATGGTCCCCTCCAACTCAAACATATTTAAAGCAGAGAACTTCCTGTTTTCACGGGCATTAGAAACGGTTTGTCCCAAATACAGAACACAGGTCAGAGAGCGCTCATACTGCTGGAGATTATTCCTATCTATCTTCTGGGACACATGCTGAGGCACGCCTGATCATATTAATGATGTTCCTCCCGCCATCTAATTGCCACCGCTTTGTGTTTGGCCCAGAAATCACTGATATGAATAGCATTATGCTGGAATCACATACATATTTACAATGTAGGACAACTTCAGCCGAATTTTAAGCTGCACTGCGGCAAACTTTGCCAAAGTACCACACAATCTGCTGTGAAGCTACTCTGCATTGTTTTTTCTTCCAGTTGGTTGGATTTGTATTTTTTGGCAGAGCTGAATGAAACCCAGGACACTCCTCTGTGTCTCCTTCCTGTCGTGTGCACTCACGCTGACGGTTGGCTTCTAGTTGACTCCATGTTCAATCCCCGCTTGGCCTTTTTTACCCAAGTGACAAAGTGACTTTGAGGGATTAGAAATGACACCAGCAGAATCCCACAAACACTCCCACCCCCTGACTCACTGTCATATACAAACATGTATGCTGATCTATATGCAAGCACAGTGAGGGCTGCAGGCTGTTTGTGAAGACTGCTGCCTCCCCACAGGGAGTCCTGGGGATAAGAATAACCCTTAGCATGGCTAAATGTCACTCCTAAGTGGTGTGTGCATGTGTGTGTGCATAACTTCATTTGCTGGATGCTTTTAGATGAAAGAGCCAGGGGCCACAGCTGCTTCCCCTCTGCTCATTCACACTCTGGAGTGTTTTCTGGATGCTTTTCTTACACTCACCCAGCTCTCTCCAAAGACCCACACCAACACCAGCAGTGAAAAAAGTTCTAACAAAGAAACTGTACTTTAATAACACTTTTTTCCTCACTGTATTTTTATCTTTTATAACTTTTTTTTATCCATCCATCCATCTTCTTCCTCTTATCTGGGGCTGGGTCACTGAGACAGCAGCATAAGCAGAGAAACCCAGACCTCCTCAGCCACCTCCCTCCAGCTTATCTTGGGGAACACATACCACGTTTCGACTGACAAGGTGCCGGTGCCAGTGCTGGTTCCAATGAACCAGCAAACAGCTTAAGAACGGACCCGCGTTTCTACTGCGCTTTGCAAGCTGATCCTTTATGTATGAGTGTGGGCGGGTACTCATCTTGAAACGGAAGCCAAAGGGCTCAAATGTGGGAGAACACGCTCCCCTTTTGCAAATTTTGTGTAATACACACCATGCACTGAAATAGTGGTTGAAAACTTTACATCGGCATGGCAGTCACGCACTTCTACTGCTTGCATCAAGTGTTCTTGGTTCCAGACAAGCTAGTTTGCGGTGCTGGAGTTGAACCCGTTTTTCAGCCGAGCACCGAGTGAGTTCGCAGTGGAAAAAACGCTGAACGGTTCGAGCATTTGGCACCGGCAACCGCACCGGCACCCGGTCAGCGGAAAAAGGGCCACAGAGGCATTGCCAGGCCATCTGAGAGATATTATCTCTCCAGCATACCCTGGGTCTGCCCCAGGACCTTCTCCCGGAAGGACATGCCCAGAACACCTCACCCAAGGGGCACCCTGGAGGCATCCTTGTCAGATGCCGAACCACCTCATCTGGCTCCTTTTGATGTGGAGGAGTGCCAGATGGCTGCACTACTCACACTATCTCTAAGGCAGAGGCCAGCCACCCTTCAGAGGAAGCTCATTTCTGCTGCTTGTATCCAAGATCTTGTTCTTTTGGTCCCTACCCAAAGCCTGTGACCATAGGTGAGGGTAGGGACATAGATTGACTGGTAAATGGACAGTTTTGCTTTTAGGCTCTCTCTTTACTATGGACAGATCGGTGCAGCGTCCACATCACTGCAGCCGCAGCCCCAATCTGTCTGTCAATCTACTGCTCCCTTCTCCCATCACTCATGAACAGGACCCTGAGATACAGATTGGCCACGCCACCCTTTTCTGGTTGAGGACCATGGTCTTAGACTTACAAGGTGCCAATTCTCATACCAGCTGCTTAACACTCAGCTGTAAACTGTTCCAGTGTCAGCTGAAGGCCACCACCTGATGAAGGACCACATCATCCACAAAAAGCAAAGATGAGATTCTGAGGCCACCAAGATGAAAGCCTTTCGCCGCTTGGCTACGCCTGGCAATTCTGTCCATAAAAATTATGAATAGATTCGGCGACAAAGGGCAGCCCTGACAGAGTCCAGCATCCACCAGAAACAAGTTCTACTTGCAATGTGGACCAAGAGCTCGCTGCAGTTGTACAGGGATTTAATGGCATGTAACAATGGGACAGAGACCCCATACTCCCACAGCACCCCCACAAGATTACCCGAAGGATGCGATCAAATCCCTTCTACTGGTCCACAAAACACATGCAGACTGGACAGGCAAACTTGAGAGGATAAAGAGCTGGTCCAGTGTTTCGCGATCAGGACAAAAACGACATTGTTTCTCTTGAATCTGAGGTTTTACTAATGGATCAAGCCTCCTTTCTAGCACCCTGACACAGACCGGTGATGCTGAGGAGTGTGACTCGCCCAGTAGCTGGAGCCCGTTCTTAAAGATGGGGACCACTACTCCAGTCTGAAAGTCTGTATTAAGGAGATCCTTGAAGTATTCCGAGTTACCTGACGGTTTGCCAGAATCACTTCAAGGCAGTTTCGAAAGTCTTTTTCCATGTTCACGCCAATCTCCTCCCGTTCACCTCCACTCTCCACCATCTGGTTCAGGGATTACCACCACGACAGGCACCGACCACCTCAAAGCCACAGCTCCGTGCAGTAGCTTCAGCATTCGGACTCAATGTCCTCAGCCTCCCTTGGAATACTGTTAAAGTTCTGCCAGAGGTTGGAGTTGAAGATCTCACGGACTGAAGCCTCTGCCAGGTGTTCCCAGCGTACCCTTACTATACATTTAGGTGCACCAGGTCTGTCCAGCCACCTAATCCAACTCAGTCAGTTGACAGCTCAGTTCCTCTCTTCACCTGAGTGTCCAGAACATACAGGCGCAGGTCCAACGATATGATTATAAAATTGATCATCGACCTGCAGCCTAGGGTGTCCTGGTGCCGCAAGCACTTATGGACATTCTTACATGTGTTCGTCATGGACAAACTGTGGTTTCCACAGAAGTCCAATTATAGAACACTACTCAGGTTCCAATCAGGCAGGCTAGTCCTCCCAATCATGCCCCTCCCGGTCTCACTGTCCTTGCACACGTGAGCACTTAAGTCTCCCAGCAGGACGATGGAGTCACCGGATGGAGCACCCTCAAGCACTCCACCTAACAACTCCAAGAAGGCTGGGTACTCTGAACTGTCATTTGGCACAGCCCCTCTCCAGGAGGCTGGTTCCAGAGCCCAGCCTGTGCACCGAGGTGAGCCTGACTATATCTAGCCAGTATCTCTCAACCTCACGCACTAGCTCAGGCTCCTTCCCCACCAGAGAGGTGACGTTCCATGTCAAGATAGCCAGTCTCAATAGATGGGGATCGGTTGGCTAGGGCCTCCACTGTTGCCCACCAACTGACAAACACTGCAGGTGACTCCGACGGCACCTCCTGTGTGTGGTACAGGAGGGCAACATAGCCCCTGGGATCACTAGGACACACAAACCCCCACCACCACCACCACTTTAAGGTGCTGATTCACTCAAAGGGTGTTAATGGAGTCATTTATGACTGTTGTATTTTACACAAGAAAATAATTTAATCGCTCCCTTTGTGCTTCTCATCCCAACTATATTGTTTCCTTTCCCTGTCACAGATATTCACTTTTTCATATTCATAAAGGCATTTTTTAAAATTAAAATCACAAATTCCATTTATTTAGACAATCCATGTCCATGACTTCTTACAGTACAAATTTCTTTGTTTTAGTGAAATTAGACAAATGTGCATTCTAAAACTGAAGGTATGTTTGACTATTCTGATGAACAATAGATCACAGTGAAGTCATCATAGTCAGGCTGCTTTTTCATCCTGTGTTACTTCAAACTAAACCCGGACAAGCATCTGGTTTGGAGATGTGAAAGATTTGAGCAACAGTCAAAAATACTGAAATACTGAAAGCCTACAACGTTAAACCAGAACATCAATGACGTAGTAGCTCATCCAGCTAACAATCTTCACAATTCACAGCCTGTAAAAAAGGTCAAATGTGGTGATAATTATGTGGACGTTTGATGAAATTCTGACTAATACTCTGAGGAGTGGTGTTTCTTGTGAATTGTGGACGGACGGCTGAATGGACAGCTTGCCATGGCATGAGCTCATCGGTCCTGTTGCCAGAGCTAAATACAGACACATATTTATACACAGCTTTCCATCATCATCATCATCATCATCACGCTAACGGGCCAATTCCAGCGAAAAGAAAAGAAAAGAAAAGAAAAGAAAAGAAAAGAAGTGACACTGGTACATGGAACAGGATCACAAATGACAATCTGGCCATTTGATGATTAAACTCGAGGCAGTGCTGTGAGATTATTTGTGAAAGTGTAATAATGCCATCGTCACTTTGAGATAAATTCATGAAGAACGGTTCACCTTAGAGACACTGCAGTTATTCCAAAACACATTTACTCTTCTTCCACTTTTTCTTGGAACGTTCCTTTGTGAAGACACAATTTGAGCTGCTTAGCTGTTTTAGTTTGAATCCATTAAATCCTGATGCTCTGTGTGCTCTTCTGAACGGGCCCGACAGCTAGCTGCCACTTTCACAGCTTCCTCACTAATAACGGTCAATCAGGAGACTCCTTGACAACCACGTTTCACTCTGATTGGTCTCCGCCCTGCACATTTCTTGCTACAGTAAATCATACTCTGTAATGTTTAATGCAAAATCACAATGAGGTTTTAATTGCTATGCGCCACTTAAGACTCAGACTGAGGCAATCGCACAAAAGCATTGTTATGTTATTGTTTTTCCCCCAAAAAGCATGGTTCAGCAACGCTGCCGTCTCCACTGTCAGTGGAAACATTTTTACACTTTTCCTCTGCTTCTGCTTCATGTGTTAATAAGCTTCATCACCTTTTAAAATTAAAACTGTTGGTTTCACTGCTTCAAAGTGCCAACAAACTTCATTACAGCAACACTGGCAGGAAAAGAACATTAAAAATGTCACAGTCATTTTTTTTTACTGCTATATTTTGGGATCCTGCAGGCAATTATCACAGTATATTAAAAGGAAACTCTACTGGTTTGTCCATCAGCTAGAATGTGAAACTGCTTTCCTGAGCCACAGCTGGACAGCAGGTTGCACCGGTGGCTGACTTTGTTCTGACACCAGGTAGATAAAATTCATAAAACACCAACAGTCGCTGCCTACTCTCCTCTCTCGCTCTCTATATCAGATCTCTGCAGCAGCTCCTCACTGTTAGCGGACGGTGCTGATTGTTACTTTCATTAAAATGACAAACATCACTATAGGTAACTCATATCAGCTGCTGCTAATTAACATAAAGGCTGTGAGGAACGTGCTGACAGGACAGATTTAAACTTGGTGGATATTTTGGGGTTTATGCTCTGCCTGTGCAGCAGAGGCACTGTCAGAAAGTTTGGCATACACGTTTATTTTAAAATATTATAATCACTTATAGATAGCCTCACTGGGCAACACTGCACAACTTTTTCGGGTCACTCCGTGATGGCTCTGCTTTGTCCACTTACACGAGTGCCTCTGCAGTTTGTGCCGGACCTCCTTCAGTGCGTCAAAGCAGTGATTTTCTGATCAGATCAGATCTACACACAAAGATGACCTGCTCTCAGAGTGTTTCTGGTGTTCACTTCACTTTAGCTTCAGGAGGATTACGCCGCTCTCACTTTAGTTCTGCTTGATCCAAGATGACGGAAAAAGGGTCTCTGGCCAACCAGATCTATAGAGAAGAAATAAAGCCCTGAGTGCTTCTCCTAGTGAGCCTCACCTGGCTCACCATCGCTCTCTCCGTGACTATGCTGCACAGGTCTGATGCTGCCTGGGCTCCCTCACTGCTCCTGTCTGCATCTGCAGGTATCCCAGTGGAGACTGGGGGTAGGGTGTGGGAGTTGCTCTTGTGAGACAGGCTTAAGGGTCAAAAACACCCACCAGTCTTGGGCATACCCCCCACACAACATCCTCCTCTTTTTTTCATATATTTGTTTTCATTGATATTTAAAATTTGGACAATACTCCCGTAAAGAGAAACATGAGATTACAATTACAGATCAGCATAATCGTGGTTTTAAGCTGCCGCACGCTCTTGCGTTGCACAGCCTCCACCTCTTGATCTAGCTCGATGAAACGCAGCTCGATAGCTGTTACACAATCTTACTGACAAACAGACAAACAAACAGCAGTGATCACGTTCCTCAGCTCTGGCCCTCACTGTGGAATCAGTGAATGTTTTCTTCGTGCCCTGGCGCGCTGTGCCCTGCTAAAATCTTATTTCCTGCTTTCATCAGTTTTCATGCACCGGACGGCACGGACGAGTCTGCAGGAGAAAACGAGCTACAGTCACATGAGAAGTTCAGAGAAGTCTCATTGCCAAATCCGATCAGATGGACAGATATAGAAGACAGAGCACAGGCCTCAGAGTACAGAAACACCCACAAAGATCAGAAGAACTATGACCTCTTTGCTCCTGAGTCAGGCCTTTATTTTCTATCTCAAATCAATGTTGGAAAGTCCTCTGAGTCTGCGTCTTGCAGGATGTGTTGGACGACGCAGTTTGGGCCCAGATTTGTGGACAGGATGCAGCACTGAGACAAAGCAGGTGTACTGTGAGCTCTGTGGACCACAAAAGGCCCAAGTAGCTTTTCCCAGGAGGGGGTAACACAGCAGAAAATCTATGCATGGCTCCTTTTTGTTGCAAACACCACAACGCTAATCCATTTTACCCCACCGCCATAATAAAAGTTACTCTGTGTGTGTGTGTGTGTGTGTGTGTGTGTGTGTGTGTGTGTGTGTGTGTGGGTTGGTTACTGTGGATACGACAGAGGCGCCCCATCCATGCCTGGACAGAAAGCGCTGCAGACCAGAGGAGCCTTCTTCCAATTACCGGCCTGTTTGATTTGATCAGCGTCCAGCTGGCTGGGAGGAAAACCGACCGGTGTCCTGACCCGGGTCAAGAGGGAAGGGAAGGGAGAGAAGAGGGGGAGCGCAGAGGGCGACCCAGCACAGAGGAGGGTTTAAACCTGATACATGACGCTGGCACAACCTGTAGCCTTGTGAGGAGGAACGTGAAAGCCCACAGAAGGCTGTCCAACAACACAAAAGCTCATCAGCTGCTTTCTTATATACCAGTTTAAAGAAAAAGGGAGAAGCAGGCCTCCCTCCTGAAGCCAGCGAGTGGAGTCATTCTTTGATGACCTTTGATATTCGCTTTAGAAAAACCGGGTTTGGTTAAAATAGCTAAAAAAGTTTTTTCTAATTTTCTCAGTTGCCATGGTGATGCATCCCCTCTCAAGCATCTCAGCAGCACATGTGCTGCACGTATAAAATATATCTCCCATTGAAATGCATCAGTTTCAAAGTAATGCTGAGTACCAGAAACACACACACACACACACACACACACACACACACACACAAAGAAAGCTGCTTTGCGTTTTCATAACGATTTCAGCTTCTGCCATGAGACCGGGCCGGGCCAGCAGGTGGGCGGGGCTTAGGTGTGCCTAAGATGACCATAAAAGGATATTGCCTCTCTGTGACACCTTATAGAGCCAAGAGTAGAAAAAAAATATGTAACACTGAGTGTTTAAAGCAGTGTGAAGCCAGAGCTTTTGGCTGAAAAGGGATAACTTATGAACATGAAAATATTCAAATTATTTGAAGATATTTAAATTTTACAGCGATGGATGCTCTCAGAGCTCGAGCGGTCGGCATAAATAAAACTCGAATGAAACGATGATGCTCTGTCAGGTGAGTTTATTAAAATGAAGTGTTCTGTGGAGCTGCGAGGTGAAAACAAAGACTGCCTCTTTGTGTCGGTCCTCTTCTTAATTTTACCCCCTCAAAACGAGCGTGTGCGTTCAAAGGCAGCTCTTAACAGAGCGCTCACGTCGACAGTGAAACATCTCGCCTGAGCTTACGATCAACACGACCTTTAACTATTTCCACACACCGATAATTTGTGAAATAAACTGATGCTCGTGACACTTTTTTGCCTCACTGGGTTGATTATTTGCAGATATTGCTAAAGGGTCACCTCTCTTATCGCCTTATTTCTGGAGAGCAACCCTTTGACGAAGAAACGACTTCCTGACGGTGAGTGTCTGACTGTTCTTCCAAACAGCAGGGTTCCTACACTGCAGCTTAACCGTGGACCGTTTTCAGAGAAGGGCCGTAAAGAAAAACAAAAGCTAAGAAAAGAGACCAAATAATACCCATCTGAGATGGACATTTTTTAATTCATTTCGAGGCTGTGATTTAAACAAGGAGAGACACCACAGTGTGGGATTTCTGCTCCAGTCTTGATGTCTTTGTAGGGCTCCCTGGCAGGCAATTTATGTCCCCTTTTGTCTGTGAAATGAAGCAGCGAAGGAGGCATAACTAGATCTGTGCAATATGTCACAAATTTTAAAAACACTTCTATTTTTAGGGATCTCCGCAGAGCAATAAAGCTTCACCAGAAAGCTTGTGTTCTCTTTGGTGAATGTGAATCCCTGATAGGGACACGTGTGTCCGTGCTTGTAGCGTCACAGGAACAGATCCAGCTACACTCCTCGAGGAGGAATACCTGACACACAAACACACACCGCTCAGCACTGGGTTGCATTTGTTGGAGAGGAGGACTCTAAAGGCAGCCAGGAGGCCTCCACTTCTTGTACCTGTTTATTTAGCCCCCCCAAACACACACACACACACACACACACACACACACAGCTTTACAGAGAAGAATCGGTGAAATAGAGGTGAAGTAACGCCTCTTGACACCTTAAGTATTTCAGCAGCAGTGATAAGATTACCTCATGAGATCAATGAAAGAAATCTTTATATCTGAGAGAAAAATAATGAAAAAAAGGACCCGGCACTAATAACACATTTTAAACACGTCCAAGAGTCTGAGTCACACAACACAAGAACTAGCAGATATCAAGCAGCAACCTCCAGGGCTCAAAAATAAAGCCAATGCTGAAGTGAAAAGGCTGCAGTTCCTCTGCAGTCCAGCAGAGGCGCCACAGTAACTCAGTCCCCATAGACTCCCAGCAGAAATCAACATGTTTACGGCTGATACAGAATCTGCTTTGGTCTCTGTGGATAATTACACCCTTCACAACAGCTGTACGGGGGAGGATGTTTCTATAACTCACCTGTTTAAACTGGATTAAGGCTTAAAGTCTGCATTATTAGAGGTGTGGCCTCTGACGGGTGGATGGTGACACAGGCGGCTGTTAGGCTTCACCTCAGCTAACATTTTTACTGCAGTTATCTGACCAATAATATGGTTGCTGTGGCTTCATTGGACTAACAGACCGTCCAAGAAGGCGGAGCTCCAGTCTGCTGAGTGAGATTCTGGGATGTTATTTGGATGTTGCTGATCAGCAGGTATCTGCGTGTGTGATGCTCCCGTACGCTCTGTGGATGCAGCTTCATAACCAACTTCTGACTGCAGAAAAACCAAAGTGGCAGCAGCTCAAACAGTAAGACTGGGGCTTTAAAATGCTTCACGACTTGTTGCGTTTCATTTGTTACTCCACAACATCCTTTGTGTAACTGTCAGTCAACAGTGCAGCTTTAAACTTTTCATATGCGCACGTGTCTGTACAAACACCTGTCCAAATAAGGAGATCCTTCTGTCCGTGGCTGAAGTTTTAGCACAGAGCCCACTTTATTAAAGCGGGTGAAACAGAGTCCACGGAGACTTCACAGAAAAACACAGCAGGGGTGGGAATCCTCCAGCTCTGTTTCTGTTACATCCACCTTTGGCTGCGTTTCCGGGGTCAGCAGACACGCCGCCTGGGCATCCCTCTGCTAGCTTTGTGTTAGCATCACAGAGCATATAAAGCTTTTGTAGACCTTTGATGTGGGGTTGGCGGTGTCGGACTGTTGTTTCTGGATGGAGCTCAGTTCGCTCGTCGCTGTAACGATCGTCTCCCATCAGGCAATAAATTAAGTGTCTGAGCTTTGACGTGTTTGTCCACTCCCACATTAACCGAGGCATAAAAAGTCACACTGGAAGAACTCATAGCACAAGTAATGATTGCTTGATTAGTAACTGAGTTTAATACAGTAATGCTTTACGGTGCTGAGTTACACACAAAAGTAATGTGATTACTTTCACTGTGGAACACCCGCCCAACTCTGCTACTGATCCCCTGGAGGAGATGTGTTAATATACAGTTCCTACAGTTCCAAACTGAACCACCGAGGGATTCAACACTCACCTGAAGCAACAGGTGCGGACGAATCATTCAGATACGGCATATTTAGCCATTTCGCATTTCCCAGTGTTACATCATTTGTTTGTTTAAGACAGCCTTCAAGGAAGTGATAATTACTGAGACTGAAACAAAAAAGAAAACTTCAACTCCTTCCAGTTATTACCGGTAGCAGATATTAATGTTCTCCAGTCTTGATTTTGAGACTTTTACTGTCTGTTAAATCAAATCAAAGAGATGATGGAGGGCAAAACACTTCCTGCTGAGGTTTTATCGACTCCTCCGACCTATTACACCTGCTAATTCAAATACTTTTCACAGGCTGCTCTCCACAGGGCTCAGAGCTCGGCTAAAGAGCAGCACTCTCCTGTCTGGCACTCATTTCACTCTTTTTTTCCTTTTTGCCATTTACTGTTTCTACTTATGCTGACAAACTGACAGGTGTTTTCCACAGACCGTTAATTTCACTCGTTTTGGTTACATTTAGGTACCAAAACTTCTGCTTAACTTTAACATAAACACCGTGTTTTTCTGCAGAAGAATGCTTTCAGGTACTCCTCTGCTGTCCTGCTGGAGAAGAAGAACGACTTGTTGGTTACATCAGGTCTTATTATGGAGTATTTCTGCTCTCTGGTACAGTGCAGGCAGTGTGCTCTGGCCATCGCCTCCATCACCTTCAAGCACTCAGCCCTCCGATATAACATGCAGTCATTATTCGCCAGCTTATTTCAACAATAACACTCTGCATGATTAATGTTCACAGAGAGAAGATGTGACATAATGTGCACTCATTTCTCCAAATAGTGTAGCCCCTTCATACGCTGGGCCGTGGTTGACTGAGAAATCTTAAACAATTATGGCCCTTCAAGTGATCGCGCCTGAAATGAATGTATGGTGATCTGCAGTGTGTGTGTGTGTGTGTGTCTGTGTGTGAATGAGAGAGAATCAAGCACTCTTCATTACACATGTTTCATGATTCTGAAATTTATTTGGCTGCATGTTTCCCTTTGCCACACCTGATTGTGTATTCCAGATGTTTCATACAGCAGTTGGTGTAGCTGTGAAATGTGTGTGTGTGTGTGTGTGTGTGTGTGTAGCAGGAGCTCTGAGCAGTGTTTCTCTTTCAGAGGCTTTATAAACCAGGGCGGGCTCGATTCCAGACAACCGCAGCGGGCGGCGTTAAAACCAGATGTCACAGCTGATTTTTGGACCACAGAAGCTTCCAGCATCTGTTTTTTATCAGCACAGAGATTCAACAATGGACGCAGACACGTAAACACAAACTGAAATTTGGAGACTGTCTGCTCACATTTGTTCACACAGATTTAAGATTGGGACAGCAGGTTTTGATCTAGCTGGAGAAACTCGACTGTCTTCTCTTATATCACAAGTGCAAGCAGCGTGTTCAACAGGGACACTTAAAGCATCCTAATCACTTCCTGTAACCAATTTTATTTTGAAAATCTGACACCTAAATTTTCCCAGAGGCAGGCCTCACTCACTCACTCACACACACACACACACACACACGAGGTGTGGTGCCACCATGAAGCGGAAGTCGAAAAAGACCCCATAAATTCAGAGTTGATCGTTCCTGCAGTGCACGGGTAGGAGAAAGGGAGACTTCCTACAACAGTTACAATCACCGTGAAGAAGTTTGTGTGGTCTGAAAGCAGCTAACACAATACCACTAACACTGCAGCCATATAAAAACTGCCCTGTGTTGAATTAGAGGAGCGCAACATACATATTTCATCCTCAGTTCTGTGTTGCCACCAGAAGCCAGTTCGTGCACAGCAGCAAATCAAAGTAATCTATAATAAATGCAATAATTAGTTGTAAGCTAAAAGCATGGCAGTGAAATGAGCTGTTTTAGTGTGATGGATTATTCATAGAGGCAGGTTTTCTAAGCAGGCAAACCATTAACTTCCCAAAACGGACGAGCAGGAGGTTCAGGAAAGCTGGATTTCATTTCATAATGAAAAATAAAAATGACAAACTCAGCAGAAAGCTTGGTAATACCACAAGCCCTCTGATAAATAAATCCACACAGATAACAAACACAAAGTCTGCCAGTGGAGTATGTGAATATGCTTAGAAGTGATCATCACATCAATGAAGCACTCAGGGGGAAATCCTTAAATTGGCTGCTTGGGGCAAACGTCCAACGAGCTCGAGTGAAATTATGGGATTTTATTTGGATGTTACTGAGTGCTGATCAGCAGGTATCTGTGTGTGTGTGTGTGTGTGTGTGTGTGTGTGTGTGTGTGTGTGTGTGTGTGTGTGTGTGTGTGTGTGTGTCTCACTCACATACAGTGTGTGATAACCAAGCTAGCTAGCATTAGTCGATAATTTACTTCAAGCTCCAAAAAGCGAACACAACAGCCACGTCCATCTTTTATATACAGTCTATAGTGACTGTAAACCCCCAGCTGGGGGTCTGCCCTGTAATCTGGTTTAAGGTGGAACAATAACAAAAGTGGCCAACGCTGATTTCAAACCTCCAATCAGAGTTTTTACAGGTTTGTATTTTTACCTCGCCCACTGATGGGTGCAGGGAGGTTATGTTTTCACCCCCGTTCGTTTGTCTGCCTGTTAGAAATATAACTCAAAAAGTTTTGACCCAAAATTGAGGACATTTTGAGGAAATATTCTTAAAAAAATACATCCATTTTTTTTAAACAAACATATAAAATTATATTTTTTTTGGCCTTATTTGGTAGTAAGCAGTGTAGAGAGACAGGAAATCGAGAGGAGAGATGGGGGGAGACATGCAGTAAATGGCGACAGGTCGGGATGTGAACCTGCGCCGTCTGCACCGCCACGCAGCAGCCGTGGTCGCCTGCGCATCCGCTGAGCCACCCTGGCACCCATAACATCATATTTTAAATGTTTCAAAAGCCAATTAAAAAAATTCTAGTCTTTGTGATCTAGTTATTTATGATGGAGCATGGCATGAAGATATTTAGTTTTAGTTTAGTTTTCATTTGCTCCACTGTTTAAATCTTTTTCATGATTATGAACATATATTTTTATGTTAGTCACAGTTTTTAAGTTCAGTTTTCCTTCTTTTTGACTTTAGTTTTTCTGTAATAACCTTGTTTCCAAGACTCTTTCTGAATGTGTCTTAAGTATTGGAGGTGAGCAGAAAGCTCTCCTGCATGTATGTGTAGCTGAAGCTGGGGTGAAAGCTGTTCGCTGGCAGGCCTCTCAGTCCACACACTGCCTGCTTTGTGAAGACTGTACTCCTGTGGGACTCAGGAAATAAGACACACACAGCTAATGTGTGTGCCCTTCTGTACGTGTCACATTACTAATTTCAGCCATTAGAGCATCTCTTCTGCAGGATTAGGAAAAGGCACACAGTGCATAGCTAATAGCCCTGAAATCCACACTACCTGCCAGCATAATGAAGAGCTGGGACCAGGAAACAGGTATGGAAAGCCCTGGAGATTATGGTGGCTCAGAGGAATGAAACACCCTGACTGAAAACAGCAGACGGATGAATATCAGGCTGTGGTGACAGCAACATGAGCTGGTGGATGATTTCATCCTCCACGTCAGTATTTGAGGATGAACGGCGCACAAACGGATAAAGATTCAGTCACAATGCCACAGCGCAGCTTTTCGCCGTTCGCAGGCCGAAGAAGCGCAGCCACGAATGGTGCGTGAGTGCACGCCAGGCTGCTGAGGAGCAACAGGAGGGTGCTGATGCTAGGAAACATACAGCAGAACGTTAACGAGGTGCAGGAATACGTTTGCCTTCAGCGGAGCTCCTCACTCCTTTCCATCAGGATGAGAACAGACTCAGAGAGACTGACAAAGATCATTTAAATGTCCTGCAAACGCAAAGAGGAGAACATCAAGCTGCTGAAGGCTTCTGCATTCAGCTGCAGGTATTCACAAGAGCACTATGGGAAAGTTTTAATGGGATGAAAGAATCAGGTGTGACTTCATACAGTTTCACCTGTTTGGCTGATACTGCCCACTAACCTGGGCAGGCTAAATCAGTCATTGCGGTATGTGCACCATGTTAAATATGATTTGGTGCTCTCCCGCTGCTTTAACAACACGCTACTTTCTCTTCATGCGGAAAGCGGGAAATAAATTGACTCCACAGTATCTGCCTCCTCTCTCCTCCTGGCTGCAGCTCCACTGAGACGATGCTAAATTATCAATTAGCATTACAGTAAATGGATAGCTTTCTATTACTTTACATAAATATTACACATGTTAAGTTGCAACATGCTCACCATGACTAAAATCTTCTCTGGTGGAAACTCTGAGCCGTCGAAATCCTTCCGCAAACTCAAATTTAAAATGAACCAATAAATTCTGAGATGCTGTTCTCCAAATCTTCAAGGTATTCAACAAAAACAGAAATTACCAGCACTTCTTTTTCTTTACACAGTCCCTCCATTTTTCCAAGCTTAAGCATTGAGCAGTTTCATGGCCGGGTGTGTTTCCTTGTTATTTCATGACAAACTCATGAGGAAAGGTCTGGATGTGATGCCAGCTGCTAAATTCGGAATCTCCTCACGTGAGCTCTTTATATGCAATCCAAAGAAGCGAGGATGCTAAACAGGGACAAGGGCACTGCATGCAGGTGCTGCACACAATTCCCTTCTCTTAAATATGATAACGTTCACATGGCCTGTCCTTGTCAAATAAATAAATGAAATACAGCTGAAAAGGTGCTTTTTTAGAGGCAGAATCCAAAACACGTGGACCTGAAAACTTATGAAGCAAATCAGTGGAATGACTGACACTCCAGGAGTGCAGAGCTACATCACCGCCAGGCTAAAAATGACACCTTTCAGCACTTCTAAAGAGCACTAATTATTGCTCTCATTGGTTTAATAAACACAGGAGCAGGAACAACAGCACACTGCTGCTTCGGAGGAAGCTGCGCGCCGGAGCGTTTCCTTGACAAACAGCAGCAGCAGGGTGCCTGCGACTGCGAGCAGCTTCCTGTCTTCATAGCGATGCGTCCAAGCTTCTCACAAAGAGCGCGTTGATGGGAGTGCTGGGATCCAGTTTGTAGTACTGAGCAGGTCTTCTGATGGCACATGCTTGCGTTTGAAGACAAACACAGGCCACGTTTCTTGAACACAGTGCAGTGTTTTTGCCGTACATCCACACGAGTGATGATGTAACTGACTGGGAGTGCCAGGTGAGACTTTACAGTAAGAGTATGACACCTGGGATAGGCCCCACCCCCCTGCAACCCTGAACTGGATAAGTGGAAGAAAATTGATAAGAAGAGGATCTTCAATTCCATCTAAACTGATTTAGTTTCCTGAAGTAACGCCTCCAACAGTGCACTCATCTGCCCCCCCCCCCCCCCGGTCTCGCTCTGCCAGTGACGTCTCAGTCTCAGAGCTGGACCTCATCACTTCTTTCCTTCCAGTAGCTGTACTGCTAAAAGTGCACCAAAGTACTTTATTTTCTCAGAGCATCATGCTCACATACACTTTCATCATTATCTAAACCTAACACTGGGAACAGTCTGGCCTATATTAAAATGTATTTTATCTTTTAAATCAACATTTAGCTCAGGGCGTTTGACCGGTCTGCTTATTGGACTTCAAATTTCCAAATGCAGGACTGAATGCGATTATGGGTAAAATATCTTGTTTGATGTAGCTCGAAGCTGACTTTGTCTCTCTGCTGAAGAAATGAAGCCACTGAAAACAACGCTGAGAGGCTTCGGGCTGAGCGCTCGTCAAGGATATGTCAATTGTTTTATCCTCTGCAGATGGAGCAGACGTGTGTGCCCAATAAGTTTTGTGTCATCACGATGCATTTCCTTAAACGGTGTCAGGAATTTATGTGCTGCAACAGACAAACAAAAACAAATAAAACTCCACAACAGCCACTTCTCTGCAGCTTCTAACCCCACTGGGCGCTCACAGCGAGGATATTAAAACCTGCATCACTCACAACATCTTTACAGGACTCCAGTAAATGCACACAAACACCAATTCGCCGCACTAACACTTGGCTGGACTGGCACTTGAATGTGTGCAGAGTTATAATCTCATCATCATAAATCAATACGCCAACCAACGAGCAGCATTTATGAGCAACCCGCAGCGACAAGGAGAAGCACACACGCTCGCCACAGACCGCAGTGTGGCTGCAGGATTTTCATCTCTAAAATGTGTCGCTTCCAAAATAAGCACTGGAGCTGAGAGCCATTAGCACACAACCACAGTTTCCCTTTTAAGTGCCATTAGAAAGCCGGTTTCAGGACATCCACTCACAGCTGGTCTGTCACTGTGCACACATCCACCCAAACTAGGTGTCATATTTTATTAGCGTTTTTTTAAAGCTGTGTTCTAGGATGAGGAAAGGCTCTTTTTGTGCTGCTAATGGGTTCTTCTTCAGCAGATCCTCCTCCTGAGCTCCTGATCGCTCCCGCTTCCAAAAACGAGATGAATTAAACAGTAATCCATAAATCCACACATCATTCTGCTGACCCTCTTACATGTTAGTTTAGTGTCAAGATCTGATTCATGAATGCCACATAAGCAGCAGCCTCAGACTGATCTTCACCTGCATAATGCATCACCTTCAATGCAGCACAATCTGAACTGCATGAAGTCAGATTAGTGGGCTGGTATCCACAGAAACATCCAGACAGACTCCTGAGGACCTGCTCTGATCAGAGAGAGGCCATCGCCATCGCGGGAGCAGAAGGGCCATGAGGACAATCTGGGTTTCATAACTGGGTGTCATCTGTTGCCGTGCTGTCGCACCCCGAGACAGCAGCACAGGAACTGAAAATAAGTTGTCGCCATTGTCGTTGTGGTATTTCTGAGGCGTACACAGTAAAATGGTGAAATCTTTGTATAAAAGCTGAACTATGGGCTGTGTAGAAGAACACTACGCATTATTTACCCTCAGACCCTGAGTGATTCAGACATTAGTGAAGGTCCCGGTAAAGGAAAGAATCTGACTCTCGGCCATCTGAGGGCAACAAGAAGTTTTAAAATCTAGAATTTGCCATCAGATTTGTGAGTCTAACACACTTCACTGCGCGTCTGAGTCGCATTAGTGGCTGTATTGTTACAGAAAATTAATCATCTTATGTAAGAGATGTGATATTAGAGAAGTACAGCTCTGCGACAGCACAGGAGCTTATTGGCACTGTTTGCGTTCGGCTGGAGCTGCACTTTAAGACAGAGACGGGACAAAAGGAGAGCGCTCGAGGAAAAGTGAGCAAAAGCATAGGACTTCATGGGTCTGGGAATATGTTACTGTAATTTCATTCCAGTGATTGGTTGGACTTGTCCTCACCCCATTGGCTCTTCGGGGCAAATACTGATGGGATTCCAGCATGTCTGTATCGGTACCAGGTCACGAGAGGTGAAACTGGGCTCTGTGTTTGGTGTGAACGCACCAAACTGACTCTGCAGCTGAAACATCAGAGATCAGAGGATGATCTGCAGAGCATTCAGCAGTTTAAGAGGTTCAAGGAGAGCAATTGTTGCACTTCCATTCATCAGGGGGACACAAACATGGCTCCAAATGACTGCTAATGTTGCTCCGTGCCTGCTGGATGTGCAACGAAGACATTCTTGGAAACACATTCAGGATGACCAGATGAAACTTAACGCAGAACGACAGCTGAGGGCAGTAACGTAGCTCGGCTTCATCCTGGACGCCGCCTTCAGCGTTCATTTTGATGGTTGGGTTACAATCCAGCACATCTCAGATCTGCTTCACTTCCCTCTCTGGGCTTTTCACAGGCTGCCATTGATCTTCAGCCTGCCTCCATCCATCTTTTCAAATCACCTTTTCAAATCCATTTCAGCGTACAGGATGGAAGCAAACACCTACACTGAAATGCAGCTGAGCCAGAGGCTTGTACAACTGCAGATTTATGTGTGCGTGAGGCAGCAGGCCTGTATTGTAGAGACCTTAGGGAAATGATAGCATTATTAGTCAGTGAGTGTCTTACACCCCTCCACTGCAGGTAGAGCATAATGACTGAACGCTGTTCCCATAACAGACTATTTTTTTCATTCCCATATTCTCCTGCTAATGTATCAAGGCGGCACAATAAAATACAAGTTAAGACACTTTTGCTCTTACATTTCTGCCTCCTCCAGACAGGAGACAGCATTAAAAGAGCCGGAGCCAGAAAAGAATAGTGCCGAGAATATAAAAGAGAGGCAGATAAAGCAGCAGCCTTGGATTAAGCAGAGAGAGAAAGAGGCAGTAATATCGCCTCAGATGAAACTGTTGCTGCTCTCTGTCTTGTTGCCATGTGTCCACCCCGCGTCACGTCCTCTCTTCGCGGCTCAGACCTGCGTCGGACAGCGGCCGGGAGCGGGCGTCACCGCCGCGAAAGCCTGACACGTCCACATTCCGGGGCTTTCCGACACGCCCGGCTTTGACAGTGCATTTATAAAACCTGGGCCCAATCTTACCAAAAGGAATGATAAATGTGAGCCCAGAGAGATGCAGCCAGCTCTGAGTCAACCCCTCCTTCTGTGACAGCAGAGACACAGAATGCAATTTAATTTGGTGTTCGCACTGGCTCGGTTTTCAATATGACTCAGCGTGAGAGGCTGATTCGCCAGGGGCAGGAGATAAGGAGATCCAGGAACATTCACATTACATATACAGGGTATCCAAACAAGCCCCAATGAACACACACACACACACACACACACACACACACACAGAGGCTAATGCAACAATCCCGACTGCGTCTTTATTCCCGAGTGCAGAGGCAGGATTTTCTAAAGTGGAACAATTATGCTCACTTCCCATTCTGCAGTTCAAAATAATCCTTCTGTATCTCACGCCGAGCCTTGCTGCAGCCCCTCAGTTCATCCTCTGTCTGAAACAAGCTGTTTTAGCTCCTCCCACTTTGAGAAAACTGTCTTCTAAGTGGCTGCCCCTCGCAAACAGAAGACAACCAGATTAGGAGCATCCTCTCTATGCGACTTCCCAAATGAGAGGAAAATACTGTGTGAAACTGCCTGTTCAGAGCATCGGACTCACATCTGTGGGCATCATTATTAGAAAGTGTGGCCTTGTTTAATTTGAGCATCCACCGCTGGAGCGGGAGACGCATGACAGGAAATCAGGAAAAGCAGAGGAATGAACTGATATGGAAAAAACAAAAAGAGACCCCAACATTCAGCCTGTGCTGCTAACTTCTTGTGACAGCTGAATAATCCCATTTTAATCAGAAAAAAATCCTAAAAACCAAAGAAAACTGTAGTTTGGAGTTTGGGAGGAAACATGATGCGCACAATAAAAATCACTGCTGCAGTTATCAAGTTTGACTTTAAAAGCAGAAAAGAGAAACAAAGTGATCGATATGTGTGGGTCTGTGAAGCTGAATCCTCAGATCTGCACCGCCCTGCAGACCGTGATGTTTGAACTACGGCCTGCAGCACCATGAAGCTGCAGTTGTGTCCAGCTGGAGTCTGCCTGACATCTCCAACCCACATCAACACGTTCTTTCATACGCGCTCATTTACATTTAAATACTGGGTAACAGCGGTGGAGTGAAACAAGAGACAACATGAAGCAGTGGGGGCTAACGAGAACATACGCGATATGTTGGGCGGGCGATAGCAGGGGAACTGAGCGATGGGACTGAGGGTCACATACTCGTCCTGATCAGATCCTGACCAAATGCTACATGTCCATGAGCAACAGTGAGACGGTCAGGATGCCGTGTCCTCGTTCAGCTGATGTGGCCAAAAACATGTTAAATTCCAGCAGTGTGCAAATCCAGAACAGTCTGGATCCAGTTCTTGGTCCTCCACAGCTGAGTACCAAATATCAGATGAATCCAGCAGGTTTGGAGGGAGATATGATTTTTTTTATTTTGCCCTGTGTGGAGTCTGGGCTATAACTGTGTGTTTGTGAATACTGTTGATTTCACCTGAAAAACTCTTTGGTGTCATGTTTTCAGCACGTGTACAGTTATTGTTTCATTCTGACACACTGTAACACACTCTAATCTGTTTACTGTGAAAACCACAAACACATTTAACAAACTATTTTTATAACTTAGAAGTTTCATGAGTTGTAATTTTCAAAACCTTCTGTAGAAATTTCGCAAACAACAAATGTATTTACAGCTATTTAAATTCAATTGCAGGCAGTGCCTCTGCTGTTTCTGTACAGATATCACACAACAATCAGGATGCCACAAACTATTTATGCCGCTCCAAAAAACAACAGTTCCTGTCCCCACAGACAGGGGGCACCATCACAGGCCTGACACTCCACACCTGGAGACGGCGTTTCCATCTGAGTCTGCCTTTGGCTGCTTTTTGCCAATAACTACACAACACTAAATGCACTAACTACACACAGTAAACTCGCTCTCAACATCGCTCTCTCTCTTTGCCCCCCCCCGTCACTCCTACAACGTTCATCTGTTGCTCAGCAACCAAATGCCACACGTTGCCATATAATTTTTTGACGACACAGACACACAGCAGCGGAGAGGCAATCTGGAAGTGCAGTGCAGGGCTGGGATCACACCTCCACCTGCTGCTGTGAGTGCGTTTAATCAAGAAGCGATGACAACATTTCTCTCTGCCAGCAACGTTTTTGAGTGTTATCACAGTTCAAGGTAAAACATAAAAAGTTCACGCGCTGCTGCACAGAGTCAGCAACACACGACACAGACAGGTCGCGTGATCGGGCGCAAATCACATGAAAGCAAAAAGAAGCCATTAACGGTGAAGCTGAGGCCCCCGCCCCCACACCCACTGATGGCTGAGCACCACAAAACAAACGAGAAACCTACCAGTGAAGATAATTCCTCATCCTGATTGCAGGCTGAATCCGACCGGGAGAATGAACGTGCAGCAACGGAGATTACAGCAGGACGTCTCCGTCTGGAAAATCCCACGCTCAGTTTGAGCATCAGACACTTCGTTTCCTGCTTTTGGGTGAATTTTTATGCACCAATTTGTACCTTTTCTGCTTCAGTTTTTAACAGAAATGTCAGGGAACTAATACACTAAGGCTCGCAGGCACTCTGTGCAACTTTAAAATATTTATTCTCAACTTGTCTGACTTCATATTCTCCCTGCTGAGCCTCATACGGATACGATTAGTGTTTGCCTGCTTCCGGCTTTGACAGTTCTGTCTGATATTTGGAGAACTTCCTGTTTTCTAATTTACTTAGATCAGAATTTTTAACGCTAACATGCAGCAGGTTGAGTGGAGCCTGACCTATATGGGATTTTCAGGACTGCTATTTTGTGATCTAAAAATCCAACATATCAACTGATTTTTTTTTTCTTTCAGACACACGAAACAATCGGGCTTACTAACATTTTTTATGCATAATTATTTATGAATCCTTACTGAGATAATATGACAATGCAAGTTTTAAAGTACGGCACAGCTGCAGAAATATCAGCTGGCACCGTGTGTCATTCCTTTCATCTGCAGAATGGAAATTTAATGCAGCGCACTGCTGTCTGGAACAAATAGATGCATAGAAGTCCATATGCACACAAGTCAGACTCATCATCAAATATACTAGCTTGATGTACCAGAAACGCTGCACTGAAGTTAACGGTACTCTGAAGGTCTCCTGTGTGTCCCTGATTCCACTTTAGCCAGACTTTTACACTCGACACACGCAGCTGGACTCAAAGCCACACGAAGCGAATCGGAGAGCACTGTTAAATGTTTCAAGATGAGTCCATTTCTTCTGCAAAAAAGTCATTTATAGAAAGAATTTCTTTCCTTTCTAAGTGTAACAGACCTATAGAAATAGCAGTGATTCATACACTAGACTCAGAAATGTCCTCACAGCAACACAATGCCATCCTGCGCCTTTGTGAGGCTCTGGCACACGACGGTGCAACAACAACCCTGAGCAGCGCAGACGGCCACAGAGCTCCGCACAACTCGTCCAAGTCGAATCGCTCCAAACAAGGTTTCTGTGTTTCATTAGGGACCATTTGTATGATATTTGTCAGCTGCAAGGCTTTCAAAACACAGTGTGCGCTCAAGTCCTTAACAAGATTTATGTGTTTGTGTCCAAAGCCGTGCAGAGCGATGTCCTTATTAACCGCACTCCAGAGCCAGATGGATCGCTTTCCTGCACTGCGCTGCTTTATTGAATCAAAAAGAAGAAGAAAAAATCTCCATATTACAGAAGTTATAAGAAGAATGGGGTCAGTGTGTGTGTGTGTGCGTGTGTATGTGTGTGTGTGTGAGAGACCCTCTGACACATCGTGCACAGGCTTAATTTCAGGGTAGCGTAAAAAAAGTAGAGAAATGCTCTCAGAACAATTTGCATTTTTGAAGTTGTTTTTTCACACAGCAGCAAGTTGAAAATTTGCTCCTAATCAAAACACACACACACACACACACACAGATACACAACTCCACAGGAATGCAATATCAGACAAAAACCTCTTACAGAGCCGACACCTACGTCCAGCACTTTTAAAATGCGAGGCTTAAACTCGGTTTCCTCACCAACAACCGTGAAAGCTTTTGTGAGCAGCCTTTTAAAGAGTGTTTCAGCTCTATGCAGATGTGAGTGGATAATATGAATCAGGGTTACAAAGTGTGAAAGTGTGTGCATTCAACAAAAATGACAAATAACAGCTGTGACTGCAAAATCACACTGAAAATGATTCTTAACAGCAGAAACTGCTTTGGTCTCTGTGGATAATTTCCCCCTTCATCGGAGCTGTGCGGGGGGAGGACGTTTCTATAAACTCACCTGTTTGAATTGTATTAAACCATTATTGGGGGCGTGGCCTCTCTGACTGACAGGTGGATGGCGATACAGGCGGCTGCAGCTGCTAGCTGTCTGCTAGGCTTCACCTCAGCTAACTGGAGTCCCTGAACTGGACCTCTGGGCCGTGCTTGTGCTGTTTGAGCCTGTTGGAGCATTTTTAATGCAATTATCTGACCAATAATATGGCTGCTGTGGCTTCATTGGACTAACAGACGTCACTTGGATTTCCCTTAGCACTAATCAGCAGGTATGTGAGTCTGATCCCATCAGTTTACAGTGACATATTTAAGGAGAATTAAAACTACCACCAACACAAAATATACACACCCAGTTTAAAAAGAGCCAAAAGTGACTGAATGAAACTCAAATTATCCTCCAGCTTTTTGCACAGAAACACTGCCCTACATTCAGTATTTGTTTTCCATTTAGACACGTGTCTCAGCCCGGTCTCATGGAAAAATGCCTCAAAGATGCGTCTATTGATCTGTGTACAACAACATGTCATACAACAGAGTAAGCTGCCCCATTTTTTCTTCACAGACAGCCTGAGTCTGAAAATGCAGCTTTAGTGTCAAACAGAAAAATGAAATGTGTATATGATCAGAATCAAACTTTGCTGTCTGCTGTGAGGGGAGAGACACACACCTCCATCACTGCTCCACCCTGCAAGCGGGGACTGTTTAAACCTGGAAAAACTTCCCTTTGTGTGCACGAATCAGTGCAGGTGAGACCCAGCTGAGAAGACAAATGTGCTCATGAATAAGAAAACAGAACACAAATCAACAAATTGACAATCATGTAACATTTATGAATGAATGAGCGAATCAATCCACTGCCTTTTATCACCTTTCAGGCTAAAATAAACCTGAGTTAAGTGAGCTGAGACAGGCCAGCATTCATGGTGCTCAGTCTTCAAACTTCTTCATCCAGTTAAAACGTTTAAGCAAAGAGGGATTTAAAAATCTGAAAAATGGATAAAATTATACGCCTGTGAGCTTCTGACCAGCATGAACGCGTCACAGACGTTTACTGCTTCGATCAGCAATCTGTGAATAAAGACCTGAAACCTGCTCCTGAGCGTGGCCGTCACCTAAAGCACCGGGGAGCAATCCTGAATTTTGAAAAACAAGAAGCAAAGAAAAGAATGATTTTTCTCTCCTGACGCATGAAGTCACAGCATCGAGTGGCTGCTCCAAGATCCAAGCTGCTGCCCATCTTTTCAGACCATCTGTGACAGGAGGAGGACTGGAAGGCATTCCCTGCTTCGCCTGATCTTCAGATTGTGATAAACTCAAATTAAACTGTATCCCCCTCTTTTCTAGCTTTTTGGGGATGTCCTGGGAATCCCCTCTGGGACCTCACCTGGCTGATCTGCCAGCTGCTGCTTTGTTTCTACACAAAGTTTAACGCTAGAAAATGTGACAGAGCATTATTAACTGGTGGGAAAAAACAGAGGGAGCGGCACTGCTGACACGTTAGATCTGCTACCTGCGGTCCACTGCCAAGGAGTGACAACTGGGCTATGTGTCAGTTAGCACATCGAGCTCCTGCAGTCTGCTACAGTGAAGGGGGAGGAGCCTCCAGGCCACCTGTTGTTCAGCCTGTGGCTTCTGATCCACTGCTGCACTGTGGTAACACCATCTGCTGCTCACGCCAACGCTAAACACCTACACATGGCCTTAATCACATTTAATTTTTTATATATAAAAATACATCCCTGACACGATGGTTCGTTTTAAAGCAATGGCAGCACGCTGGAGGCCCGTGGTCCGCATGAACTCAGCCCGGGGAGCCCCTCTCTGAGAGCAGGACCTCACCTGTCATTACACAGCTGTCTGTTTATGCGACTAATGTGAATTCTCCGGCTTTCATATGTGCTGAAAAACACCGTACGGTATAAGAACAGCAAGAAAACTGAAAAATAAATTATGGGTGCACGATGTGTGCTGTTACGACACACACATCTGAGTAATTTGTGAGACCGTTCTGGCCAAATTCCCCTTGGCGCTCGGTGCGCACTCGAGGGGGCAACGCGCATCTGACAGATCGCAGCCGGGAGAGCAGCGGGCTGAGAAGCGTCACACTGTTTTAATCATTTCCTGTTTCTGGATGAGTTAAATTCATCCTCACCTGCACTAAGGTCTGCACTCATCATTTCAATCCCCGGAATCGGAGCGTCTTATGCTGGCTCCCACTGTGACGCCCAGGGTGTGTTACTGTAGGATACGAATGCATGAAAAGTTAAGACTGAACTTGTAATTTTCTGTATCAGTACTCCCATCTCATTCATAGGGGACCCGATCTGGGCTTGTGTGCTGGGTGTGAGTAATGTCCGGCCAAAATGAACACAACGCTTCATGGGAAAGGTTTCTTTACCGTGTGGCTACAACAAACCCCCAGACCGACCCGAGACGGTCCAAAGATGGTGGATGTTTAAAAGTTCAAAAAACTGCTTTCAAAGGGAACTCGAGTCCATTTGTGTGGCTGCTGACAGTAATCAGGAGCGCTTCCTACACCCTGATTTACAGAAAGTAGGAAAACAAATATATATATTATATCCATGTCTGGGGCAAACTACTGCTAAACATAAGTGCCGAGTGGAAATACCAAAAACCGTCAATAAAAATATCCCATCTGATTGCTTCAGCTGGACTACGGATGTCAACATTGTACAAAGCAACCTAAAGAGACACCATCTGAGGAGAGATATTTCAGTTTCACTCCTGATATACAACAAAATGTACAAAGCACATTCCCAGTATACCCAAGACACAATGGCACAAATCCACAGCACCGCATCTGCATCCATTAACATTTTTTTTTAGCTTCAGTGATAATTAAAGGTTCAGTTCACAGTCTCAGAGTCAGCTTGTCGGAGCACATGACTGACCTGGTCGTCGTATCTGTAGGTGAGAAACTGATCCTCTGTGGCGTCCTCCATGAAGCTGCCCTGAGGTGAGAGCGCGAACTCTGGCAGGAACACTGCAGTCTGACTCTCTGTGCACTGACAATCACACACACACACACACACACACACACAAAGAGAATTTCCATGAATCTGCAGTTCCTCTGCAGTCCAGCAGAGGCAGCAGTGAGTCAGTCACCACAGACTCCCAATGACTGTCCAGCAGAAATCAACATGTTTACAGCTGATACAGAAACTGCTTTGGTCTCTGTGGATAAAGATGCTTCTTAACAGCTGTACAGGGGAGGATGTTTCTCTAACTCACCTGTTTAAATTGGATTAAGGCTTAAAGTTTGCATTATTAGGGGCGTGGCCTCTTTGACAGAAAGGTGGATGGTGACACAGGCGGCTGTAGCTGCTAGCTGTCTGCTAGGCTTCACCTCAGCTAACTGGAGTCCCTGAACTGGACCTCTGGACCATGTTGGTGCTGTTGGAGCCTTTTGGAGCATTTTAATGCGATTACACTGGTCAACAATGATTTTGCTACCTGGACAAAAATACCTGATATAAGGCATCTCAGGGATGCTGATTCCAAATCTATAATCAGAATTTCTCTAGCATGTCGGGTTCTTGAGTTATGCACATATTTAACTGATGTGTTGCTGTACTGGCGCTTCTCACACAGATGTAGAGTGTGCTAAGATTTCCTAATTGTGAAACTGAACTGAATTTAGCAATAATTTGGGTGATTTTTGGGGCGCTGAATCCAAATATGGTCATTAAAATTCAATCAGCTAAAGTCTAACTGCCAACATTGAGGATCAACAATGCCAGAAATTTGCAGTTTCTTCCAGTGACTGCTTTGATGTGTCAGCAGATAAAAACAAAGTGTTAGCGCTACATCAAGTGATGGAATCGTGTTTCTGGGGCGGTCCAAAGGGATGCCGAGCTTAAAGCCGGGATCTTTGATGGACCCCGAGTCCGTGAGCTCATTAGAGACAAAGACTTTCCATCTAAGCTCAGACCCCTTGAACTGAGAGCGTGGGAACCATTTGTTCAGGTGGGACAACCACAAACTATGAAGAACTCGTTGACGACACGCTCGTATCATTCAGACGTGGGCTGCAGAACGTCCCTGAAGATTCACTTCCTTCACTCTCATCTTGACTTCTTTCCACCCAGTTTGGGTGATGTGAGCATGGTGACAGGTTCCATCAGGATATCTCTGAGATGGTGAGCAGGTACCAGGGGGCGCTACAACCCACACGTGATGGTGACTACTGCTGGTTTCTACAGTGTCAAACTTCCTTGAAGAGCAAGTGTTGGTCACACCTTTGAACTGTTTAGGCAGACTAACTGTGGACTGTATCAGTTTGAGATTCCTCACATGGTTGAGTTTCTGGGTCTAATTTTTTTAGATTTTTTGGCCTTTTCGGCTTTATATGATGGTTTTCCAGTGGAGATAGACAGGAAGGCGGGGAAGAGAAATTGAGGAAGACACACAGCAAATGGCAACAAGCCGGGACTCGAACCTGCGCCAGCGCACAGCCAAGCGGCATCCACGGTCGCCTGCTCACACCCTGAGCTATCCTCAGTCTGTGTCTTTTTTTCACCAGTTGTTGTTCATGGTGAACTTTTCTAATAAAATCACTGACGTCAAGTTTGGCATTTATTGGCATTGTTGCATAACTCGAGATCCTGACATGCTAGAGAAATTCTGTTTGAATATTTGGAATCAGCATACCCAAATTAGTAAAAATCATGTTGTTTTTCCTCAGGTAGCAGAAAAAAAAACTTTTTTTGTTGACCAGTGTTATCTGATCAATACCATGGCTGCTGTGGCTTCATTGGACTAACAGACCATCCAAAAACAATCTAGGACTGTATTTGGGTGTTACTGAGCATTAATCAGCAGGCATCTGTGTCTGAGCATTAGCTGGTAAGTTAGCACTCTACACTCGTACCAAACAGCGGTCACGTCTGGGTCCAAAAAACCAAGATGACAGCCAAAATGATAACAATGATAACCAACAGCTACATCTACAGCATCTTTTATACACACCAACACCAAGTCTTCAAATAACAAGTCCATCTTTTTATATGCAATCTCTGTTATGATCAAAGATCATCCTTTTTTTAAATTCTAATTCCTGATTTGAAACAAGTTGAGAATCAGATTCATTTTTCCAACAGCACAGAAAGCAAACAGTGTGTTCTGTGCATCAGGTGATCTAAAATTGAAGTCACACACCTGTAAGAAGGTAAATACCTGCGAGCAATCAAAACAAATGTCACAAATATATTTAGACATCTGTATGCACAGGAAGCTGTTTGACAGTTTAAAACCTGAGCATACAACATGAATATTTATTAAAGTTGTGATGTTCACATTTGCATTTATTCAAACTGTTGGTAGCTGTGTGCACAGGATGGATGGATATTTGTAAATCTTAGCTTTTATTTACACACATTTGTAATAATTTGGAGACTGATGTCTGTCTGTAACAGTTTGATCTCCAGTTTGATAAAAGCTGGACCTCACTGGTGTGAATCAGTCTCCCCGCCCCTCTCCAGTCTGCTCACTCTTCATCAGTTCTCATCTTCTACGTGAATATTTTTTATTCATTTCACTGTGACTCATAAAAGGCAGTCAGCAAGAATGTGCGTGTCACGCTGGATTTTTGAATGATCAGCATAATCCAAAGTCTGAGTGGGAGAGAGTGATAATCAGTGTAGCAGGGGACGAGTCTTTGCTGCGCACAGAGGGTGGATGGAAATAACTGGCATGTGGCATTTAGAGAGCTCCCTGGAGAGAGGCAGGGAGACTGTGTGAGTGCCAGCTTCCAGGCCACTTGAATTGTACGAGAGAGAGATGATCCACCATTGAGATTAGTGGTGTCTCCTCCAGGCTTTTAAAGCCACTTAAGAGACAGACACAGCGGAAGAGCCACTGCTTTGTGTTTCCCCGAGGAGGCACAGAGGACACACCTTCATCACTCACTAACCTCTCCACCCGCTCTCTTTGGCTCTCACACTGATCCACATTTTCTTCATTAAACACAGCTGCAGTTTGCACAATGTTTTATATAAAAAAATAAAAAAAAAACAAAGAGAGCAGTGGTTTGCACCTTTGTATGCAGTTTTTCTATAAAGCCCCATTTGACAGCTGAAAACAGCCCAAAGTCACATTAGTGACCACTCACAGCCAGCTGCTGTCTTCAAACAGACTTCGGTCAACACGGCGATAAAACAGCAATAAGACGGAGTCGGTCTGCCATCGCTCTGCTTTCAGTTTGCAGCTGAATGAGATCAAGTTGACAACTGCATGCAATCTGTTTGTAGTAACATGGTGATTAAGTGTGATGTGGGGCTCAAGTAATGCAGTGCCATGTGCCTGCTGCAAAACTAACACAGCTTACAACGCTTGTAGCTTTTGTCTGGAGGAAAGAAAAAATAACCCCCGAGGCCTTTGCGTAAGCTGGATGAGGCTAACTGACTCAATGATGCTAGTTTGTATGTATTTGCGTCTTTAAGTGGATCCTTCATTCAGGGGACCGGGGTGTTATTTTTGACTTGGAGAGGTGGCCACAAATAGCTACTACCAGTTAAGAACCATCACCAAACTCAAATCATTTCCATCTTTCCATGACCTGGAAGAAGTCATCAATGCCATTATTGCTTCATGTCTGGATTAGCTATACCGCAGGCTCCCTCCGAAAAATTGGCAGGTGCATAAGTTTGGGCTGTCCATGCTTGGAAACCATCAAACCTGACTGAACTGGAGATGTTTTGTAAAGAAGAATGATCCAAAATACCTTCAGCCAGAATCCAGACTCTCACTGGAAGCTATAGGAAGTGTTTAGAGGCTGTTATTTCTGCAAGAGGAGGACCTGCTAAATATTGAGGTCATTTTTATGTTGTGGTGCCCAAACTTATGCACCTGCATAATTTTGTTTAAATAATTATTGCACACTTTCTGTAAATCCTATAAACTTCATTTCACTTCTCAAACATCACTGTGTTCGTCTGCTATATGCTAGATTTAACTGAAACTGCTGATCCGAACAACCAGTGATTTATAAAGGAAAATCAGGAAAATTATCAGTGGTGCCCAAACTTTTAAATAACACTGTATCTCACAGCTGGCCTGGGAATCCATCGGTGTTCTCCCGAATGGCTGGGGAGAGGGAAGTCTGGCTTCTCTGCTTAGGGTGCTGCCCCCTCAGCCCGATGGATGGGTCGATGGACGGGTGGGTGGATATTTACTTAAGGGAAAAAGTACTGGAGTGATTGCAGTGTGTTTGCTTCAAGAACAATGTATTATTTATTTAATAGCAGGTGAAGGGTAGCCAATCAGAAGAAAGAAGGCCTTAAAGAGACGGGAGCTAAATAACTCCATCTTCTTCTGCTTATCCTTTTCAGGGTCGAGGGGGGGGGCAGGCTACACCCTGGACAGGTCGCCAGCCTGCCGCAGAGCTCATACGCTTGTGTACAATTTAAAAAAATAAATAAACAAAAGTAACCCAAAGCAGCCGAAGAATCTGTAAAAGGATTTCATCTAGTGAGAATGGACTGAATCATCACCAGCCCTGACATTGCTGGTGTGATATATTTAAAGGACCTGACCTTGAAGATGTCTCAGAAGCTCTGCTTAAGTATTTGTGGTCAGCCACTGAAGCCGAACAAATTGGTCTTCCAACCTTCCTGAGCTTTGATTTCTGACCTGCTGCACAAGAGTTTCACTTCTGACTTTAACAAATAATCCATCCCACACTGTGTAGCAGCTGCCTCCTGTGGCACAGTGGGTTGTCCCTTTGGGATGGCGGATGCCTTCCTTGTGTTATTATCCCAGTGCTGGCTCCTCTGAAGTAAGGCAGTGATCCAGCGTGAACCAGCCGCTGCAGGGTGCTGCAAGTGTGAAGGCTGTCCTGACACTCTCCTTCCACTGGTGTGTAAACTCAATTAGAGGAGCTGCTCTATGCCACGCTGCACGGCTACGACTCAGCAACTCACAGCAGGATAACTTGACTTTCTGTGTGTGTGTGTGTGTGTGTGTGTGTGTGTGTGTGTGTGTGTGTGTGTCCCAATATGGAGATAGTCCTCGATTGGTATGACAGATCATGCTGCTTTCAGGCAGACTGACGGGCCCACCGGTGTTGCTCACGCCGACCTTGATTGAAACAATAAATCAGGACATACGACTGTCACATAGTCTCTCCAACAACCAGAGGTGGCAAAAGTACAGACATTCTGTACTTAAGCAGAAGTACAGTTACTTGTGTTAAAATAAAAATACTCTGGTAAAAGCTCAAGTACTGATTCAACTTCTTTACTCAAGTAAAAGTGAACAAGTACAGGCACAGGTAGCTCTTTGAAGGACGTTTCTATTTTTATGCAAAGCTAACTGAACCTTGTGCTCTATTCATATAATAAAACTATATTAGTACATGAGAATACAAACTTTATACTGATGGATGTACTCAGCCTGAACACTACATGAGGAGAGAAAAGAAAGAGAATTTAAAAATTGCTGTATTTTCTGTTGCCTGTATTGTAGAGGGCAACTTTGCATCCACACATAAACAGAAAAATAAGTACACTCAGGGGTTACAGTGGATTTGGAAGGTGGGGCGGACCCTGGTCGCTAAGTGTCGGGAAAAAAGGAAAAAAAAAAAACCCAACTCACAATAATTTCTATTGTGTGCTCCAGCAGGTTTCCTCTGTGTGCAGGTTTTATTCAGCTGCTGCTCTTTGCGGATTTACACAACTGAATTCAGCAAGGCGTAAGCAGATGTTTCACAGGCTGTCCTGTCTGATTTCTGGTAGTATACTCTTCCTATAACTGAGTGGTTGCAAGAAGTTGTGAAATTAATTGCTAAAGCCCCGGTAATGCAAGCCCAGAGACCGGTCAGTGACCCACTGGTAACCACCTGCTGCTCGGGAGAAGAGTGTATTCTGAGACCAGTTGGTGACCAGTTGCAGTCACTAGTGTGAAATTGGTCACAAAGAGGTTTTTGGTGCAGCACCCTCTTTGCGACTGATTTCACCTGGCGATAGCCAGTGACCTCCAGCGCACAGGGTGGCTGTAGCTCAGGAAGTAGAGCAGGTCACCTACTGATCGGAAGGTCGGTGGCTCGATTCCTGGCTGCTCCGGGGTGCATGTCAAAGTATCCTTGGGCAAGGTACTGAACCCCAAGTTGGAGTATGAATGTTAGATAATAAAAGCGCTTAGCTTAGATACTCATGGAAGTGCTTGTATGAATGGGTAAACGTGTTGTCAGAGTAGAAAAGCACTATGTGAGAACTAGTCCATTTAGCACAAAAAGCATTTTCTGACCAGACCCACAAAGAAGTTTATAATGTATGTGTATCTCTTTGGCTCCTCACACAGTAGGATTACAGGAACTCAGCCAACACACAGATGCATTTGCACACTGTCCTACCAAAAAAAAAAAAAAGTGTGTTGCCAGAATGCAAAGATGAAGAGAAAAAATGCAGAAAAGAAAACGACAGCAGAGTTCGCCGTGAAGAAGAAGTGGGAAATCTAGCCTCTTCCAGCTGAGAACCCTGTCCTTGGAGTTGCCATGTGGTGCAAATGCTCTTCCCAACCACTCAGCTTAAAACAACCCTAGTGTACTTTGGAGTTCTTGCTAATTAACCTCTAGATCGGTCTCAGTCACACTTTTGACAATTTTTGTGTCGCCACAGAAAAATTTGTTAAGTGCTTGTAGGCCATTTTACGCCCTGTGTAGAGAGCTGAAAGGAACCCTCCTTAATCTCACCCACAAAGCTCGGCTGTCACTCAGCACGGACAAATCTGATTAGCTGAAACCACCTCCATCTGCGAAAAGATTTTGTATAGCGGTGAGAGGAGTTTGTTAAGACATTTGTGA
>JAMQGT020005033.1:0-21822 GCA_024447675.2 Pterophyllum scalare
TCTTGTCATCTTACTTCGTTCAGTTACGTATTGCTCACAAAAGGGAGAGAGAGGGAAACAGGACTCCCTTCTTTGGGGATACATTAAGGAGCCCTGTGTCTCTTTTAAGCAACAGAGTCCTCAGGAGGCAAAAGGGCAATCCCCCTGGAATATGACATACAGCATACACACAAAGCTGCTAGCAGTGAGGCACAGTGGATGGGTTTGAATACACTTTAAGCATTAAGTCCACCATCTCCCACTCAAGCACACTCTAAAAAAAAAAAACTAAAAAAACAAAACCCTGCAGCTCAACCTACATGCCACAATATAAAGAGAGAAATTCCCAGTGAAGGAAATGAAATAATGACAAAAGCTCAGTGCACTGAGAGCCCTTTAGGGGCTGGGAAACTCATTCATCGCAGTCAGTTCCAGCATTCATTTCTCTTTGTCAGTGTGGACCCGAGAAACAATCATGCCTCATGTAGTCCCCGGGAAAAATGTCTTAGACATAAGGTAGCCATGACTGAAAGCAGCCTCTTAGTAACAGATCGCCATACAGTCTTTGGGGAACACAAAATTACTATACAATTATATAACATCAATTTACCTCATAAAGATGTGCAGAAGCTATGAGGTAACTCAGAAAAAGAGTTTTTGCAACTACAATTGGTATGAGCTGGGCTTCTAATAGACAAAAAAAAAACATTCAGTGTGGAAACTTAACTGCACTCTGTGGTGAAATAATAAATAGAGTTTCTGGAAAAACACCGTGAATGGTGGAGTCAATGCTCAGAAAAATAAAAAAATAAAATACCGTTTGTAGTCACTTTTATCTCAATGCAAATAAGAAGTCTGCTTTGAGATAGAGATGTTCACAGATAATAGTCTTCGGGGGGTTTTCTATCCTCTGGGTATTCTTTTGAAATAAAAATTAAATAAAGAATCTGAATAATGAAATAAAAACTAAAGTTCATTTCTGTCTCATACCACGTAAGACATTTAGGAGATGTTTTTAGCAGGAGGAAAAGAGGATGATGCTGGCGTTTCTTCGAAATTGCAGCAAAACCTCTGTGTGAATGAAATTCTTATGCCACTGAACTCTTTTACTGCCTTTTGCAAAACAGCCAATGGCCTTCTCTACTGTCACAAGCGGCCATCTGAGTCAATGTTAATCTAATTTCCTCTTCCATTTAGGTAATTGCTATGTGATGCCAACAGAGATGACTTAGCAGTGAACTGCAGACGGATTTACATTATACCGCCCACACAATGCCCACAATGAAAGTCGAGAAAACACCCGTTTGTTACATGCAGTGTTTTTGAATGAAAAGCACTTGGTTTTACCTCAAACATACATGTGCGAGAGAACACTTTTATAACAAAGAAACAGTAGCACCCTCATCCTCAGAATATATACGTATACGTAAATATATACGTAAATTTACATTCAACAGAATCAAAGCACCCATGTGTTCAGAAAAACACTCACACACAAAGTGAAAATTTACCAATATTTATCTTCTTTCTATGTATGGGGGAAAAAAATCATTGATAGGCCTGAGAGATGATTTGCATGTAGCAGGAGCTTGCTGCTTAGCTCCATTAGCTAGCATTGATACTCCCATGTTCAAAATGTTTGACTACACATTTTGTTCACATTTTGTACATCCTGGGCCCTGGTACTCCACAAGCCATGCCTCATACTTTCCAACTGAAGCCCTGCATTGATGCTCCACACAAAGAAAAGCATAAGGTCAAGTGAGAGTAAGGAAAGCATGCACAGTAAAGGAAGCTAGTTGTCACAGCAATATATTTTACAACCAGATTATGTTACTTTTAGCAGCATGAGTCAAAGAATGCCACATCGCTACATTACCTGAAAAAGTTAATGTCTGGGTAGTTGGAGTACTCAGTCTTTCTGGAGTTCCGTCGGGGGAAGGTGCAGAAGAAGGCGTTGGCAAGCAGACAGGCCACCTGCTCCTGAGACATGGTGATGGAGTGGTTCATGCCTGCCTTGAGGAGGGGTATTGGCTAGAGGAGGAAAATCGGTAACACAGAGGAAGGTCAAAATAATTTGTTTTGTCAATTTACAAAACAAGACATTGAAGAAATGGCAATAATCTGGCACCGCAATGTGCTTCTTAAATCACCCATAATAATTTTAATCAAGGTCCATTCATGCTCATGAGACTTAAAGTTATGGGTTTATAAATAAATTTGTATAACCAATGCTGTAATTACAATGCAGAGGTTGCTACAGGAATCCATGAATAATGTTCCATCACAAATCTGTTTGGCTAATGTGTTTACTTGCGTGGGCCACTTTGAATTTTAAATAAATCACACTAGAAATAAAATCAATGCACTGACGTAATATTAAAACTAGATGATAGGCTGCTTGGTCAAATTAATGTACTAAAACCTTTTTAGCTGCAAACAAACATTAATTTTTATCAGCTACACAATATAAGATCCAGATGGCCAAACATCTCACAAATGGTCATCAATAGTTAGATGTTTTGAAAACACTACAATTATTATTTTACTACAATTTTACAAGATTGCGTGACTTTTCTGATCAATGTGATCTACTATATTAAAGACCAGTACATTAGTCTCCATTGGCTAGCTATGGGTATTACCTTAGTACAGAGCTCAGATGCTCTCAGTGCTAATTGCACCATGTCTGGCAGCAGGGACTCAAACAGATGTTCAGCGGCATCGGGCTCCAGGACCTTGGAGAGAGCAAGAGATCTGTTTATGTGCGTTGCTTTGCCACAAATATCAGCTGTGACATTATTAGCTGTTTTTACGGCTGATTAGTTTGAGACAGATAAAATTAACACCTGTGATCCATATCAGCATTTTAGAGTGAAACGAATGCAGTTCAAATATCAGCATTATAGAAGATCAAAAGGCTTTTGAAACCCACAATACACTGCATGCAGATGTAAAACATCTAGTGAAAATCAATAACCTGTATAGCCAAGTGTTCTTTTCTTAGATTGGAAATTAGAAGGGGAATGTGAAAGTTGTGGTGACATATTACAAAAATATATCAATCCTTAGTTGGACAGTTCATCTATGATAATAATATCACCCCATAGTAGCATATCCTCCATGGCTACACCACATTTATGAATCTTATAGACAACAGACATTATATACTCCCCCCCTTTTTTTTTACATCCATATTGGCTACAAAATGTCAGAATGATCAATCACAGAATAATTTCATCAAGGTTACACAGCCATGCCAACTGATTAAATAGTATTCCTGGAAGAGATGCAAATGACAAAGTGTTTGAAATAGAAAGCACAGTGTGTTCCCAGCACAAGAAGCCTTGACTGTTGATTTAGCCTAGGACATTTATATTATAGCAAAAGAAGCCTGACTAAACAGTGTTGTAAGTAATGACCTGGCTGACATCATAAACTGCTCCTATGGGCATTATAAATTAAAGCAGCTGACAGAGGACACAGTAGAAATAGCTGAGGCAGTATAAGCCAAGCTCTTTAAATCAGCACAAGACAGTGCATCAAATCAGCTGTACTAACTCTCTGTATGGCTTGATACTGGTCTGTACATCACACCAAAATGACAACGCAATCAACAGAGATGTGGGTGTATGTAGTGAGAAAACAGAGGTTCTGTACAAAATCTCACAAGCCTGCACCTTTTCCCTCAAAGGTCTACACATTAAAGCAATCTGCTTGACCAAGTCTGTGGACGTAGAGACCATGTAAAAATAAAACATGTGCTTATAACTGTAAATCATCAACCCGAAAAGAAAAAAGAACTAAACTGAGTCTGTCCGTCAACAGCTGTTTACTTATTCATAAGGAATCCGTACTGAAATGAATATTCAATGAAGGTGCCTGGCCCGTCACTCCATGCTATTCAATGCCTCCTTTTCTCTGACACTCAAATCATACCGCTACAATGTGGCAAGGAGCAGGAGAAAAGTCACAAAGTGAAAAGCTGTATGCATTATATTGTACCATTTGCCTTTCCACAAAACTGGAAATATAACAAACACACAATTTTTTAAATTAAATGTTAAATACTAAACTCTAGTTGCAATATGTTAAGGACACTGTCATGAAGCCCAGTGGCTAATTCAGAAGTTACACTGAGATTCAGGAGAGGAAGGGCACTTTGTCCAGCAATAATTCTACTTTTCCAAAAAAAAAAAATTGTTTTGAAGGAGCCATTCTGAAAAATCCATCTGTGCCAGAACAAAAGTATCTCTAAAGGAAATATTTGTACTTTTGATGAAAATAAAAATGTATCTCTGATGTTGATCGTGACTGTTTTGTTCCAAAATATTTCACAGTAAAACTCCGAATCTGTAACAGCTCAGCTGTTTGCTGTACAGAAAGGCACTTAGGTTAATAAGGTTATTGTAAGATCACATCGACTCGGATTATTTTAATAATTAATAAAGTAACCTCTACTCTGCCAGCTACGTAAACTGCCGCACCTTATAGGTTCTGCTGCTACATGAAAGTACTGCTGTTCATTAAGTCAAAGAAAATAAGGGGATATTCTATATTTGTTTGATCAGCATGAGACTTATTCTGAAAACAGATTTCAAGAACTGTATGTGAGTTTGTGATGCTGATGGAGCTGAGCTCTAACAGGGAGTGATTTGGTTATTGGGAGTTGTAGCTCAGCTCCGGTGGACTTCAGCCAAATTAAACCTCTGGCTATTTCCCTTTATATATTGGACATTTATATATTAAAAATCACAGATTTGTGACACAGGCAAGCTCTGAATAAATTCTGTATGGGACATAAGCAAAAAAAAAGTTAAGTTCAGTGCCTGTCACCTCCACGGTAACAGAGGGAAAAAAATACAGCAATTTCTTTTAAAGCAAGTGACATTTATGTGGCTCTACAAAGCCATCAAGAAGTGTCACACATGACACTCAGTTATGCCACTTTTATTTTCTACAATCTAAAAGTCAGATGTGCACACAGATGTTTCATGTCTTTATCTACACTTTACGGGGTGACTCACTTCAAATTTAACTGTAAGACATTTTTCTGTATGATATAAAAAAAACTTTGTCATTCCAGATGGCAATTCAAATCCTGCTGGAACAACAACATTCAGCCTATGGCTAATTCCCTTTATAACATAATTTATGTCATACATACAGCATACAATTTATTTAACACGATGAGGCTGGAATAAAGCATTTTCTGGGATGCAATCTCAGCCACTTTCATTTCTGACAAGTTACTAAATGTGACCTTTTGACTAAAGACCAAATTATTTTTCTCGACTCCCATTTTGCCAGTGAAGGGCTACAGCTTTCACTGCCACTGTTAAATCCATTAGTGTTCTGCAAAATAACAGAAACCCATTTGGTATAATGACATTCATGAAAAAAGCCTTACATGTACTTTTTCATGTGGCATGAATTAAAACATTAAAACGTATAGCTGATGCCATGTAGTACATGGTGAGGGAAATATTCCCATTCCCTTCTTAAGGCAGACGGTAGTACAGCCCTCTGTGATTCTCTACAAAGGATGACACAGAGCACATTAAGACAACAGATGATGGATGGGCTCCAAACAAGGCCAGAGAAGACACTGACAATTCTGAGCAAAGACCAATGAGAAAAAAGTGCTCTGGAGATTATGATGCAATTCAGGCTTCTCTTTGCCTTTACTTGGTTGGATGCAGTATTAAAAAAGAAAAAGAAAAAAAATCAAGTAAACAGCACCTTAAAGCCTGTAAAATTCTCTAATTATGATCAATTTTTTTTTTTACTTTCATGTTTTGTAATGTTGCAAAAGCAAAGCACAGTGTGCATATGCACAACACCTGAAAGCAGACAAAAGCCTCATCTACTTACATTAGTGAGAAAACCTATGAACAATTTGGAATGACCTTATATTTTGCTTTTAAAAGTTGTCTGTTTTTTTAAAGGTTAAAGGTATAGGTCAAACAAACAGTTATAAAACTTTAATATCACAAATCACTCTTAGTATCAGCAACCTCAAACACCTTTTGTCAGAAGCTGCAAATTTTCAACGACTCTTCCTTTTTTGAAACTCTCATTCACTGTACATGACTACATTACTGAATCAACTATAACAAATCAAACCTGTTTATTTTAAGCAGTAGAAAAAATAAATAAATGTTTGCATAGTATTCACAGTTATGGAGCTTCATGATTGGTCAGTTGATCCTTCATTAGTCTACAGCTAGCATGTGCTCATCTCTGATTACAGGCCTATATGTTAGTATTAATTCAATGACAGCTCCAAACAAAAGAAACTTAATTCACTATTACGGAGTCAGTGGGGTTAAAAAAAAAAAGCAGCCATCATTAATTACAGCATACTGATAACTATGTTGTTTACCTTAGTGCAATACAAATGTAGTGCTGTGAAGTCCTTTTTCTTGGCATTTGATGCACTGTAGTTCAATATTGCATTCTGTAACATCACAAAAACAATAATAAACATATAAGAATGGCATTCAAACTTAATGTCAAACATCACTTAAAGTCAAAATTACTATATGTGTATTAAACCAATAAGTGTAAAAAAAATATCTAAATTCTGTGACTGTAAGCCTTTCGATATCTGGGCCAATCATGCCATCTTATGGCAACAACTGGTAAAAACAACCACAGTGTAGTCAGGCCCTCCGTACTCAAAAATGTCTTTTTGCTCCTCCTCATGAATGTTTGAGCTAAATTTTGTCTGTTGAATTCCTAACCACGAAACATGTTGCAGTGAAAAAAAACGTCTGACACAAGGTAGAAGCACAAAGCAGAGTATTCTAAAAAAAAAAAAAAATGTTTAAAGGAGGCATACTATGTCTTGCCAGTAAAGAAACAAAGATATTAAACTTACCTTCAGCTCACCTGGATCTGTAAATGTCTTGTTTAAAGTTTCCTTGATCAGATCCCACCGACTTTTATTCTGCCATTCTTGCGTTTCCTGTGGAAGCATAAATTTTGTTAGACCTTGGAGATTTTTTTTTTAATACAAATAATAACACCATTGTTTCATACTTGTCTGGCAATTATTTTTCATCATTTTAGAGATGTCAAAAAACTTGGCTACTGTTTAAGAAATAATCCCAGTATGAATCAATAAGCATCATTTGTTATGCAATCTTTTGCCATCTTGCCCAATGTGATGTTGCAAACTTATTATAATTCTTATAACTATTACAACTAACAGTTAGGAGTTAAAGTGGTTCAGCTCAATCCAGAGCAGCATTCCAGCGATTTGAATTAATGAACTAATATATATATATATATATATATATATATATATATATATATATATATATATATATATATATACACACATACATACATAAGAGCGTCGTTTTTTGTTACTGCAGCCTGGGGTTGCTTGCAGCTGATATCAGCGACAAAGTAATGCCACCCCATGGTCCCACTGTCACACTGCATGTATAGTTTTTTCCATCTCATCCCTGTTACGCATTCATGCTGATAAAGCCAATAAAGTTGTGGTTGTTCAGCATTTAGCTAGCACTAAAGAAGTATAGCAAGCATAAATAGAATTTAGGACTCTTTATTTCAAATGCAGCTCAACAAATATCAGCAAAAATACAAACTGCATCTGTGCAGTCCCTTTAGATTTGTTAAAGAAGTAAAAATCTGTCTTTAGTCAAGTGTATAATGTGACTGCACTGATGACCCACAGTAAACAACTGATGCAGAACCCATTAAATTATCTTGTTACCATGGAGCTTAATGTGTATAATGTATATTTCACATCTAAATTAAGTTTTACATGCTTGAGCCCTTACCTCGTTTTCTACAGGAAATAAGTTACGACCGGAACAGGGCATCTTGACATGGATGTCATCCCAAGCATCCTTAAATCTAGTGGGAAACGGAACAGGAACTTTATCCTTCTGAAGAAGGTCTGTCTGTTAACAGGAAGGACAAAGAATAGTATATATAAATGTGTGTCTACTTTGTATACTCAGGACAAACATAGGGGTAAACGTCACACCAAAATCTCTTTAAGTTAATTTAAACTTCACTTAACATTAATTTCATGAACTATGGGGTATATTTGTGATGTGAATAAAAGAGAACTGTTCAAACCCTAATCATCACAGTGTGACAGTCATGATCATCCTTCAGTGGAGGAAGTGATGCACCACATTCTGGCATCCTCTTTAGCTCACTTATTGGCGTCCCCAGCCATTTGACATCAGAAGGGGTAGTTTCCTTTTCTGTACCTTGTTTCTCTGGAGACTTTTTTGACCTGCGTTGGCTCAAAGTTAAACCTGGCGATGAAAAGAAGTCTGTAATTTTTGCACTGACTTTGACCGGACCCCCTGAGGTTGCTGGGCATCTGTCCATTTTTGTTCTTTCTAAACCACCGTCGCTGTGAAGCGACATCTGCGTAAGCTCGCTCCCTGCAGAATCCTTGGCACCTGGTGACACACGAGGTTCTTGAGCGAGGTCTTTTGGGGTTGAAGGCTGGGTTTCAGAGGCAGAAGGCATTTCAGTTTTTTTAAAGTCTAAAAACTGGGCTAAGGTGCTTTGAAAACCTTTCACCTTGACACCTTGCAAGTCACTTGTGCCACCTCTTTTTGGCCTTATAACCACCTTTGTCCCTGTTTTATTTTCCATTCTGTCTTGATCTTCAGCCGCAGTACCCACACTCTGACTACATGATGGTGGGCCTGAAAAATAAAACACAGAATTGTTTTACAGTAGAGAAATGCTACAATGTCTTGTCATATGCTCTGCTGAAAAAAATTATCTTGCCAATTACCTCCACGAGAAGATGATGATGACATTGGAGGACCTGTTTCCACCTTTAGTCTTTTTGCTAAAGGTTCTAAGTCTGTCAATGAAGTCATTCTACAAAAGAATAAACCAACGCATAAAACATGTCCGTACCGTGCAAAACAGGGGTTCAATTTAAACATGAAAATACTGTGCATGTGCACTCACAAGACAACTTGAGCTGACACCAAAAATAAGGTGTTATGTTTTGAACAGACTTGATTCTTACACAGTCCCTTTTTCAGTAGATGAGCAAATCCTAAAAAATGATGCGCAGCCATACATTACGCAATCTATTCCAAGAAAGGAGAAACCAGCGGTTTTGTTAGGAACCTAATAACTAATTAACTTTAAATGTTATCGAACTAAAAAGCGTTTAATCCGTACTTATAAATGAAGGGAAATGTTTCTTTGCATTTGATATCCAGCACTTTCTCTTAGATAGCAGTTAGATAATATCAAACTATAAGATGATAAGTTTATCCACAAACGACTCACGCAGTCGTAGCTATTCAGTTAGCCTACGGGCTAACTAGCATTGGACGAAACAGGGTCCAAATAGTTGAACAGCTGTTATGTTAATCGATAGAGAGAGATAAAGAGACTCGAAAAAGAGTATAACAACTTTTCCTGGTCTTTTGTTATTGTTAAACCGTAAACCTGTACTTTATTACTGTCACTGAAGCGAAACTACAGATCTTCAGTATTATCACCGGTGCCTTTCAAAACAATGAACACTTCCGTTTGAGTGACGTAAGACTTCTACGAAAAAATCGCGATATCTCAAAAATACATCGCTTGAAAACCGTATTATTGTGTAATCAATCTCGTGGTTTTCGTTGCACTTTTTATTTATTCGTTTTATTTCCCTTTTATTTAATTTTGTTTATCATGGTCCCTGGATCTTGATTCCAAGGTTTTGAGTTCTGTAAACTTGATGTTTTTTGAGCTTTCGTACATGTACGTGAATTAGAGTAAGTCAAAACATACAAGGAGCAGAAATAGTGAAGGTAGATGAGTTTAATACCATCCAAAGCAATGGGCAGTGTACAAGAGAAGGGAAGAAGAGTGTTCAGTGAGTGGAGACGTGTGACATATTTTCCTATATATATTCCCCTCAAAAAGTATTCCTTTAATTTTTTTTCTGTAGACTGAAAACATTTGGGTTTTTCATTAAAAAATTAATGTGAGACAAAAGTTCAATATCTCAGCTTTTTTTTTCCTCAGGGATTTATGTCTGAATCTGACTGACAGTTCTTTTGTCTGGCTCCACCCATTTTTCTTGTGAACAAAAGTATTGGAATGTGTGACTTGCCAAGTTTGTCCTGTTACACTGATTATTCAGACTATTAATAGCTACCAAATAACTACCAAAACTACAAAGGAGCTCATCAGGGGCAGGAAGTGGAAGGTTTTTAGATTGGCTTAGTCAAAACTCAAACCCTATAGAGCATGCATTTACCAGCGAAAGAGGAGCCTGAAGGGAGTAATCCCCCAAACAAACAACAACTGAAAGAGTGTGAGCCTATATTTTTTTCCAAATATAACCTTCACCCTGTCTCGCACCTGTTTACCATCATACTGTTAAGCATTTTATTTCCCCTAATACCTGCGCTGCCTGTCTCAGGAATAGCCTGGTTTGTCCATAAGTGTAAATCCTCTTTCAGCGCTTTAACAGCAAATAATATTTTGCTTGTAAATGAGCAGAAATTTTGTATCATCAACGAATAAAAATATTTCTATTAAAAAGAGTATAAAAATTATCATCTTTATCTTAACAACAGATGAACGGAGGCATATTGAACGATCAAAACCGGTCACTTTGGACGTGGTTGTAAAGTAGTCCTAAAATGTAACCCTTGGCACTTAAAGCAAAGCGTGTATGTATCTTTAATTTGTCACCTCGCCACTGTATTCTTTACTGAATCACCTGTCTTTAGCCCCGCCCATCATGAGCCACCTGAGGAAGAGTCGGAAGGAAAGACGCGAAGCAGACTCTCCGTAGGTTTAATGGGGACGTAATCGGAAGACTTCAAGAATGTGCACCAAAAATTGCATCCTAGTCGCCGTTTTCGTCTTTTGCTGTATTTCTGGCATCTACAACAAAAGTAAGACGCCTCTGAGTTTGGTTAAATGAGTAAGTTGTCGATGTCCATGCGCCTACAAATTTTTTTTTATTTTTTTTACTTATTTAATTAAAAAAAGAGCGGTGAATTTAATTTGGGACATGTTTGGCGCTTGAAAGTACGGGGAAATGATGACCTGCCTCATTATGCTCTGGTTATTTTCATTTGGGTGTGTGCTTGAATTTCTTTTGCCCTGAGATGGAGAGCGTCAGGCTAATTACGTCATCACGGAAAAACTAATCTGTATTTAACGTATCTCCTTGAATTTACCTTCCAGATGTTTTCCATGGGCTTACGTCAAAACTTTCAAAGTATTCCATTGTGAATCCTCAGGTGATTCACAGATGGTCTAGTAGGAGCATCAACAGACCACCACATTCAAAAGAGGTGGGTACCTGATAACCTGACTGAATAATTTTTGTATTTTATTGTTTAATATAAAACTTTTTAATGGTTTTAACACATTTAGAAATATGGAGATGAGACAGTGTCATATGTAATCAGCATAAACAACAGAACACAGGTCCTTCATCTGAAAAAGAACAGGTATGTGCAGAATTAGGCTACACAGACATTACTCTGTGTCCCTTTTTATGCTTCAGACAAAAAAATTTTTTTTTTCTCTTGTCAGAGACTTCTTACACCCAAATTTTGTTCAATATTCACTTGACGCCGCGGGTAACTACAGCACATCCTATCCGAGACAAAGTGTAAGTTGAAGCTCAGCTTAATTTATAAGGCTGGATTAAAACATTGACTCTAAAACCTGTTTTTACTTCCTTGTTTTGTAGGTGCATTGCTATTACCACGGAGAGGTGGAAGGGTATGAGAATTCACTGGTAGCCCTTAGCACGTGCTCTGGTCTCAGGTTTGAGCATCTCTGTTTAAAACCAGTTAAATGAAATGTGGCTGGTTTCTAGATTTGTTTTTGATTGATAAATGGAACTAGCACTGGACTGTGATTTGGTTTTTTTGCATGGATCATATTAATATTGGATTTCTAATGTATAACACTCTTAATGTTGAAATTTTGCTCAGATGACATTAAACTGAGCTACTTTTTACTTTTAACAGAGTAAAATTTTTATCAAAATTGTTTTACTTTACATTTAAATAATGTAACAGTACTTTTACTTGAGTATGATTTTCCAGAACTGTTGTCATTCTCATTTCTGGGGAATATTCTCATTAAGATAATGATTTCTTTTAACCTTTTTTGAGAACGTGTGTTGGATAAAAGTTTACCAAGCTGATCTTTGTCTCAGTTTCTGTGTGCCGTGCCACACCCCTGCTTTTGTTTAGAATTAGAGTATTTGTAGAATGACATGTCTGTTTGTTAAGCAATGCTTTTCTGTAGGGGTGTGATCATCTTTGGAAATGAGACCTTTGGCCTGGAGCCTGTGCCAGAGTCCACCACCAATGAACATCTACTGTATCTGCTGAAAGATGTTCAGACCGAGACCCGGCACCTGTGGGGTCATTACTGAGGCTCCGTCAGTGCCAAGCCATGAACCCTTTGAGCCTGGCCAATCCCTGACTTCTTTGCTACGGGTTAGGATGCTAATTTGTTACTTAAGCATATATTTACAGTGTGAAGAGGTTTTACAGTTGTAAAGTCATTGCTATTTGCTGCTTCTGCAGAGAAAACGTAATTTACCGCAAACCAGTTATGTGGAGTTGGCTCTGGTTGTGGATAATCTCAGGGTGAGTGTGTTTCTCAAATATCCCCATGAATCCACTGATGTTCAAATAGTTGTTTGGCTGCAGCAGGTTATGCTTTGGTAGACTAGGTGCAGTATATGAGCATATTACTTACTCCTGGGGTCACCAGGCTTATAATAGTTCTAAAAACTGCTTTTCCCACAAACTTTACTGAAGAAATGACTAATTATATTATTTGGTACATTAATTGTGTTAACAGTACAATTTTGAGGGGAAAAATGCAACAGCAGTACGAGCGGAGATGGTGGAAATGGCTAATCTACTGGATGGGGTGAGATTTTAAGTTGTTCATAAAAGAATATATGCCCAATTAAATTAGAGTCTGTACTAAAGCTAATGTTTGATTTTCCACTTTTTTCTAGTACTACAAGCCGCTGAATATCCGAGTTGTGCTAGTTGGCCTTGTGATTTTTAAGGATAGTAATCCTTTTAGCGTGGACGGCACAGCGGGAGATGTGTTGTCTAATTTTGTTAAGTGGAGGAAGAATGTTCTGCTACCCTTGACCAGAAATGATGTTGCCCAACTCATTGTGTAAGTAATGTGTGGTCTTTGTCCTTTTGATTTATTTATCAATTTATTCTGAGCATTTTGTTGTCTCAATTTGCAATGCTTCATACCAGAGTCTGAACTGTTCTAAGACACATTTATCCATTTTTCCACATTCATCAGTGGTCAGCCCGCACCATATCAAGGAAGTATATTAGGTATGGCCTTTGTGGGCACAGTCTGCTCCGTCTCAACTGCTGGAGGAATCAGCGTGGTTAGTTCAACTCTGTTAATGTCTAACACCGGCTGACAAATAGAAACTGATGCCATACATACATTACTCATGAAAACCTGAATAAGTGCAGCTTATTTTCATTTTATTCAAACAGGTTATACCTGAATGCACTCTAGCTCCACGATGAGGCATCTCTCTTTATACTACGGCATTGCTTACATGTTTTGTTCACTAATATCTTACAGTGCTTGAATATCAGTCAAAAGGTATACTAGATGTACATATATGTATTACTGAATGTACCATATGTTAGCATGGTTTACAATTTATGTTAAAACAATTTATGTTAACTTTCAAACAGTAGTAAAGTCATCTAGGCTAGGCTAGGCTCTGGCCACACTGCTCTTTTTTTCCTCTGTGACCCTGAAATGGATGAGCAGTTAAGAAAATGACTTTAGGTACTAATATTTTATTATAGATATTTGCAATATATATATTTATAATATTGAAAAGGTCACTTTATTTTCTAAGTAATTCTAAAAACGGATTACATATTTGAAAGGTGCTTTCATGCCCAGTGTCTTCTGGCTATACATGAACAGATTCATCACCTCACTGGTTTAAACTTAATTTTCCAAATTCAGGGCTCAAATTTTGGCATTAAAAGTTTTTAAAATGTCACCATTTAATATACTAGGTGTGTTTTTTTTTACAGTTCAACAACAACGGATTGGCTTTTGCCTCCACTGTGGTGGCCCATGAACTGGGCCATAACCTGGGCATGAATCACGACCCTCAGAACTGCAACTGTAATGGACAAAGCTGCATCATGTCAGCAGGTGCTAGGTAAAACATTTTCACATATTAAAAAAAAGAAATGCATAATTTTTTGGGTTTTTTTTCTATAGTATTCAATTTTTAATACTTTCTTACAAACCCAATTCCGAAAAAGCTGGGATGATGTGTAAAATGTAACCAAAAACAGAATGCAATGATTTGTAAAGCTCATAAATCCACACCTTATTCTTAATAGAACATAGAAAACATATGTTTGAAATGAGAAAAGTACAATTTTAAGAAAAATATTAGATCGTTTTGAATTTGATGGCAGCAATATGACTCAAAAAAAGTTTGGACGTGGGCAAAAAAAAGGCTGGAAAAGTAAGTGGTACCAAAAGAAACAGCTGGAGGAACTGACAGGTAGCCATAACATCTTTATACTGCCATTATCTAAACATAAACAGAGTCTGGGAGCTGTGAGTTGGCCTTCGTCATTTGGTCTTGTCCAAGCTGGTTTTTCATGGCCCAGATTCCTCTCATCAGCAATAAAGCCATAAAGCACATCTTCTCTCCTGATGTTTTAATTAGTCATACAGAGCAATCTTATCCAGATTAATAACAGAACATGGTGACGTTGGTGATGTTTTAATTGTACGTACTGTGGCTGAACCTCCAAGATAAGATGAACTGAGAAGTTAGACTGGCACTTTCTATCTGTTGCTCTCTGTCTAATGAATTATTTAATTGTTTATTATTTGGTTGATCCACTGTTTATTAATTGATTTACTAGAGTTTACTTTTAAACATTTGTCATTTCATTTATTGAGTAAAAAATAATCCCTAACAGAACATTTGGCAACTAATTAAGTTAACTGACCACAGGTCAGTAATATGACTGGGTATAAAAAGAGCATCTTGGAGGGGCAGAGTTTCTTAGATGTAAAGATGGGAAGAGGTTCAATCTGTAAGAAAACTACAAATTTTGGAGGAATTTCAAAATAATGTTCCTTAACATAATGTTGAAAAGACTTTGAACATCTCATCATCTATGATACATGATTTCATCAAAACATTCTGAAAATCTGGAGAAATCTGAAAATCAATACGGGATGTCCATGATCTCCGGGGCCTCAGGCAGCACTGTATTAAAAAGTGGCATGATTGTATGGGCTTACACTTCCAGATATCAGTGTCTGTAAGCATGGTTCACCCTGCCATCTACAATTATATTATATTATATTATATTATATTATGTTATGTTATGTTATGTTATATATAAAATTGAGAGTGAGATAGTGAGATAGTCATAGTACCAGCAAGAATGTAAAACTACTTTCACCCCTGGAGATGGCTTTGCATATTCCAACAAGAAAATGCTAAACCACATACTGCAGCTATTGCAACGGCTTTGTAGTAGAAGAGTCTGGGTGCTGAACTGGCCTGCTTGCATTTGGTGCACCACAAAATGAAAAATACAACAAAGCAGACCCAGGACTGCTGATCAGCTAGAATCCTCTATCAGACAAGAATGAGCCAACATTCGCCTCCTAGAAATCCAGCAACTGGTCTCGTCAGTCTCCAGATGCCTACGGACTGTATTAAAAGAAGAGGAGATGCTACACAGTGGTATACATGACTCTGCCCCATCTTTTACAAGATGTGTTGCTGCCATCAAATTCAAAATGAGCCTATTTTTTTCATGAAATGGTACATTTTCTCGATTTTAAACATGGGTTTATATGGGTTTTTGAGATTTGCAAATCCTTGCATCCTGTTTTTACTTACATTTTACACAGCAGTTTTTTTTTAATTGGGATTATATTACCCCCTCAGGTGTAATATCACAAATTTAGAATTTGACAGCAAAAACTTTTCACTGTAGTAGAATATATATATATATATATTTTTAATATGAGACCTGTCTGGCTGGGAATATCTAATTGTTTATCCCATTATTTTGTAGTGGTGCCACCAATTTTAGCCAGTGCAGTGCAACAGACTTTGAAAATCTGATTTTAAATGGAGGAGGGGTGTGTCTAAGAAATCCACCTGCAGCATCAAGTGTGATTGGTGTTGCTGAATGTGGCAATGGCCGACTGGATGAAGGGGAGCAGTGTGACTGTGGCAAACCAGAGGTACAGTACTACTGTTAGATATACTGTGCAAAAGTCTTGAACCATCCCTTATTTCTTTGTTTTCCCTCCAATGAGCCAGACTTTCTTATAATTTTTTAAAATTGGTCTTGAGCAAAACATTTGCAAGCTTTCTGAAGGTCTTTCTGAAAGTCAGAAAAAATTTTTAACCTGCTTAATGCTGGCCTATGAATCTTTCAAGCTTAATAAAGTCACCTAACTGGATAAATCCGTATTATATCTACATATAATAGACAACTTAACAAAGAACCAGTTTTTAAATTTTAAAATTGACCTGTCACAAAAACACATTTTCCCATTTTATTTTTGTTGAATGTTCAAAAAAAAAAAATACCAGCAACACATTTTGACAAGCATAAAATAGTATTTTTGCACCATCAAGGTGATTTCTCCAAGAGCCATTAGCCAAAAATTTGGCATATTTCAGCATGGTGTGCAGTGTGTCCTTAAAAAAAAAAAAAAACAATGAGGAAACTGGACAAGTGGAAGAAGTGGCAGGCCTAAAAAAAAACACAGATATACAGCATCTTAAAGTTATGTTCTTAAGACATCAGAAAATAATCTGACAAAGACCTGATACCTGAGAGATGTATCTAGATGGTATATCTGGCCCTTCAGTTGATCCGTCTACTATTCACCAAAGCCTCATCAGAAAAGGTTTCAGTGGAAGGGTGCCTATCAAGAAACCATTCCAAAGGAAGAAAAGGTAAAAAACAGGGAAAACAAAATTTAAAAACCAGGGAGAAAAGGCTGAGGTATGCCAAATTATACAAGAACTGGACTGAAAGTCAGTTCCAAATTTGACAATTTTGGTTCAAATTGTCATCAATATCTACAGAGGATTCCAGGAGAGAGGTCCAAGAGTGAGTCTCTACAACCATCTGTAAAACATAGTGGAGGCTTTGTCATGGTTTGGGGCCAGATTTTAGCCAGTGATGTCGGGGATCAAAATTTATGGAATTATGAGCGCAGAAAAGTACAGTCAGATTTTGATTGACCACGCAATACCATCTGGAAAGCATCTGATTTGCTTCATTTATTTATTTATTTTTTAGTATGATAATAATCCCATTACTAGTGCAGTAAAATCATACCTGGATAGAAAAGCACACAACGGGAACACTGGTGGTCATGGATTGACCTCCCCAGATCCCAGACCTCAACACTGGTGAAGCAGTGTGTGATCATCTTGACAGGGAACAGAACAAAAGGCAGCCAACATCCAAAAATGGTTTTTGGATGTCTGAGAAGCCTGGAAAACTATCCCTGAATACTACTTAAAGAAATTACAAGAAAGCTTGCTTGAGAGAGTTCAGACTGTGTTAGCAGTGGCCATACCAAATACTCACTTTCAAGCTCACTGGAATTGTAAAAACTCTTGTTTTTTTTTCATATATACTGTATTTTATGTTTGCAAGTTTCAATAAATCACTGCATCTTTTTCCCATTTTCCAAGCAAAATATAAAGAAATGAGAGGTAGCTCAAGATTTTTGCACAATACTGTAAAGCCACACCCTGGAAATAATACTTAATGATAAGTATTAACTTTTAAGTATATGGTTTTCTTGCATGGATAAGTTTTTCTCACTTGCCTTCTTACTCTAAATTTTAATTAATGGCACCATATTTGAATTACATCAAATCTCAACAGAGGCATTATCAGATGTTTCATAAGATGTCAGAATACGAAAAAAGTCATTTGCGCATTAAATGTGCAAAGAATTGCAATCTTTGGGCTTTTTTTGTTTGTTTTGTAAATTAACATTTTGGTGTAGCACAAATGCCCAAATGTGGCACATTTTACAAATGTGCACATACACTTCTGCTTCATTCCTCTGAGAGTGAAAATGCTCTGGCAGTGTTAAACTCTTATGTCTTCCGTTTTTTTTTTTTTTTTTTTGTTGGTAACCATCTTTTCTTTCCTTTTATTTCATACAGGAATGCAAGAATAAGTGCTGCGATGCTGCCACATGTAAATTTACTCGTGGGTCTACATGTGCTCTTGGATATTGTTGTGACAACTGCCAGGTCTGAAATGTGTTGGACTTAGCTTATGAGTGGATTTGTGTGTGTGTGTTTGCGCCAAGAAAAAAAAATTGGAAATGTGTGAGAGTTGGCTTTTTTTTTTTTTTTTTTTTAGATCAAAGTTGCAGGATCACCATGCAGACCATCTATCGACAGCTGTGATCTTCCTGAATATTGTGATGGCAAAAGTGAATTTTGTCCAAATGACTACTATGTCATGGATAGCTTACCCTGTGAAAACAATGCTGCGTACTGCTATGAAGGACGCTGTCAGACATATGATTATCAGTGCCGTCAACTCTTTGCACCAGGTACGTTCAATAATCATTCATACAGAGATAAAAGAAATTGAGTGTTTCACACTTTATCAGTAATGAGGCTATAATCTCAAGTTAAGAATTCTCACCTTTTTTTTGGCCTTTTATTTTTTTGGCAGATAATGCAAAAAAGGCAGCGGATGTTTGTTTCATGGATGCAAATACTCAGGGAACTGCGTTTGGTAACTGTGGAACAACCAGTGGTGGAAATTACATCAAATGTAGTATAGCGTAAGTACTCTTTTATGATTGAAAATGATTAATTTGTTGTGTTATGAATTTAAAGATTTTAGGTAATGTGCAACTCTGATGGAAAATACTGCAGTAGTCATATTACATATTGGCCACTATTTATAAAATCAGTCAAATCTGAGAATTCCCATCCCCTCCGAATCAGCTCTTTTTTTGTACAATAACCTTAGCATATCTAATGAAACCATGCAAAATTTTACCCTTATATTTTGAAAATTGCTTGGGTTACAGGCCCCCAAAGTGCATAGGTGTGGGTTGAAATTTGGCACTTTCTAAGTCACCCTGTTTTTTTTTCAATAGCATGTCCCCCATAATAGTTGGTTGCTTGAAACAGTCATCTGAAAGTTCTCCTTTTAATCTACCTTTTGATACCTAACCATCCATCCATCCAGTTATGCTTATCCAGGACCGGGTCGCAGGGGCAGCAACCTAAGCAGAGAAGCCCAGACCTCCCTCTCCCCAGCCACTTCCACCAACTTATCCAGGGGGACCCCAAGGCATTCCGAGGCCAGCCAAGAGATATAATCTCTCCAAGTGTGTCCTGGGTCTGCCCTAGGGCCTCCTCCTGGTAAGGCATGCCCAGAACACCTCACCCAAGAGGCGTCTGGGACGCATCCTAGTCAGATGCCTGAACCACCTCAACTGACTCCTTTTGATGTGGAGGAGCAGCGGCTCTACTTTGAGCCCCTTCCGAATGGCTGCACTCCTCACCCTATCTCTAAGAGAGAAGCCAGCCACCCTTCAGAGGAAACTCATTTCTGCTGCTTGTATTCGCAGTCTCATTCTTTGGTCACTACCCAAAGCTCATGACCATAGTTGAGGGTAGGACATAGATTGACTGGTAAATTGACAGCTTCTCTGTCACGCTTATCTCCCTCTTTACCACGACAGACCGGTGCAGCATCCATATCACTGGAGACGCAGACCCAATCCGTCTGTCAATCTCCCACTCCCTTCTCCTGTCACTCGTGAACAAGACCCTGACATACTTAAACTCCTCCACTTGGGGCAGCAACTCGTCCCTCAGCCGGAGTGGGCACTACACCCGTTTCTGGCTGAGGACCATGGCCTCAGACTTAAAGGTGCTAATTCTCATGCCAGTTGTTTCACACTCAGCTGTGAACCGTTCCACTGTGAGCTGGTCATCACCTGATGAAGCCAACAGGATGGCCTCATCCACAGAAAGCAGAGATGAGAATCTGAGGCCACCAAGGTGGAAGCCTTCCGCCACTTGGCTATGCCTAGAAATTCTGTCCATAAAACTATGAGCAGAATCGGTGACAAAGGGCAGCCCTGGTGCAGTCCAACACCCAAAGGACATGAGTTCAACTTATTGCCGGCAATATGGAACAAGCTCTCGCTGCAGTTGTACAGGGACTGAATGGCCCACAACAATGGGCCAGACACCCCATACTGCCACAACACCCCCCACAGGATACCCCAGGGGATGTGAAAATTGCCAAATATTCAACTCTGTCCTATTTACTTTGAGGGCCTGTAATGCAGACAGCTGTCATAGTATGAAGGTAAAATTTTGCATGGCTTCATTAGATATGCTTAAGTTATTTTGAGGGGGTCAGGTGAAAGAGACACTCAGTGATATTTTTTTTACTCCCCCCCAAAAAAAAATAAAATAAAATAAAATAAGTGTAACTCCAGGTACTCTGGTTTCCTCCCACAGTCCAAAGACATGCAGTTAGTGGGATTAGGTTAACTGGTGATTCTAAATTGCCCACAGGTGTGAATGTGAGTGTGAACGGTTGTCTGTCTCTCTGTGTTAGCCCTTGCAACAGGCTTGCCACCTGTACAGGGTGTACACTGCCTCTCACTCTATGACAGCTGAGATAGGTTCCAGCCCCCATGACCCTGAACAGGATGAGCGGAAGAGGATGGATGGATGAATCACAAGAGGAAAAACTCCAAATTATCCAGCCTTTTTGTACAATTAAGCTAATGTGAATACATTTGGGGAAAAAAGTAGCATTACTTAATTAAATGGCAGTAACTGAATGATAAGATGCAATACAGATAAAAGTTAGATTAGCTTCTTTTCTTCCAGTGTTTAAGTCACTAGCAACTGTGACTCATTTTGTTCTTTTGACTTTGTGATGCAGAAATGTCATGTGTGGAAAGGTCCAGTGCACCAACGTGAATGTGAATGATCCACCTCCTGGTGCCCAAGTCAGTATCAAAATAGTTCAAGGGGAGACTTGTGTTAATGCAGACTTCAACCTTGGCCCAGATGTGCTGGATCCGGCCTATGTTAATCCTGGCAGTCCTTGTGGTAAAGGACAGGTGAGCAGACTCTTAGGAGTGGAAACTATTTTAATGGCAAAGGAAAGGAATGTAACAATTAACGCAAATATGGTTTCACTTGTTCTACGACAGCACTGTCACTATGATAAGGGAAAACTTCCAATTACTTATTTTGACTGCACCAGTAACATATCTTTTCTATCAGACGTGTCTGGACTTTGCATGTGTGAATGCCACTGCTCTTCTGCCCAACTTGACCTGTAAAGCAGAAACCACCTGCAATAACCGAGGGGTAAAAACCACATTTTCTTTACTTTCTTTACTGAGATTCCAGCCAATTAAGACAAGCTGGATTTTTAATCTTAAATGTTTATTTCAGGTATGCAATAACCTAGGGCACTGCCACTGTCAAAATGGCTGGGGCCCACCAAGTTGTGACAGGTCAGGGTGGGGTGGCAGCATAGACAGTGGTCCTGCTCAAATTGGTAGGTTTAAATTCACTCATTATGGTTCATGATGAAATGCACAGAAAATTATGGATCTCTTTGGCCAAATACAATTCACCCAATACCACATCTAAATGTGGGAACATATGAAATTCATCATTAGATACACAGTCATCTATTATCCCTTCATTAGGGCTTAGTTAAATGAAACGCTCTGCCATGTGCTAGCAAT
>JAMQGT020005034.1:0-27850 GCA_024447675.2 Pterophyllum scalare
GGACATTGTCCTGTCAATTGAGGACAACACTATGTGGTTATCACTAATTCTGAGTGTTCCCCCTAGCTTTCAGCATCAGTGATAATTGGGCTATTCAACATTTTTTCCTTAACCATTAAAAACTGCTTTCAGTATCAGACAAAGTATGAATTAAATATTTTATTTGTAGATAATAAATGCTTTTACTGGACTTACAAACACAGACATCATCATATATTGATAATGGAAAAGAGCCTACAGAACATTTTCTTTTTAAAATTGGGATGGCGCTTCTGCTGAAGTGTTCCCCTTAGCTTTCATCATTAGTGATAGCAGGTTTGCTTAACCTTTAAAAGAAACTAAGAAAATTTAAACATAAATGCATCATAATGAGCAAAATATTCATTCAGAACCACAATTGTTGTCACATCAACTAAACAAATGGCTGGATAACACGAACTTTTAACATTTTTTCCATACCCATTAAAAAAAATCCTTCAAATATTATACATAGTATAAATTAGTATTTTATTTGATTATATATTTGTGGATAGCATTTTTAAAGTGAGGCTGGGTATTGGGACATGGAATGTCACCTCTCTGGTGTGGAAGGCGCCTGAGCTAGTGCATAAGGTTGAGAGATACTGGCTAGATATTGTTGGGCTCCTCTCAATGCATGGCTCTAGAATCAGTGTGGACTCCAGTCTGGAATTGCCCTCGATGAGAGGCGGCAAATTTGGATGAGCTCAACTCTGCTTTTTGTGGATGATGTGGTTCTGTTGGCTTCATGAGGTGATGGCCTCCAGCTCATACTTAAATGGTTCACAGCCAAGTGTGAAATGGCTGTTATGTTATCTCTCAGTCTAAGGCCATGGTCTTCAGCTGGAAAAAGGTGGAGTGCAAACTCCACTTCAGGATGGAGTTATTGCCCCAAGTGGAGGCGTTTAAGTATCTCAGGGTCTTAATAATAATAATAATAACTTAGATTTATATAGGACAAAAACGCTGGACAACAAAACAAACAAACTAGGAATTGAAGGCCTTTTTGAACAGGTGATTTTTCAACAGTTTCTTAAAAGTGTCAATGGGATATTGCAAAACTGACAAGGGAGAGAGTTCCAGAGAGTAGGGGCTGGCACACCGAAGGCTCTGTCCCCAAGGGTATGGAGGTTGGTGCGAGTGACAAAGAGCAGGCCCATGGCTGAAAACCAAAGTTTCCGAGGCTGTTTGTATGGGTCCAAGAGGTCGGACAAATACTGAGGGGCCAGGGCATTGAGGGATTTGAAAGTGAGGAGAAGGATCTTGTACACAATGCAAGACTTTACTGGGAGCCAATGTAGCTTAATAAGGGTGGGGGTGATGTGTTGCCAGACCTTAGTGTGGGTTAAAAACCTGTCAGCTGAATTCTGGACATACTGGAGCCTGTCCAGGGCTTTACCAGAGATCCTGAACAAGACCCCATTACAGTAGTCCAGCCAGTTGGTGACAAAGGCATGGATAGGAGTCTCTGCTATAGATTCAGTAGAATAGAATTAGCTTAAGTAGATTAAATGACATCCAGGTTTTGATTTCATGCAGAAAACTGACAAGTGATTGAGGGGGGAGCTGAGAGGAGGTTTGGTACTAAGATAGAGTGGAGTGTCATCAGTGTAGGAATGAAAACAGAGACAATGGTGACAGATGATCTGACCAAGGGGGAACATGTAGATGGTGAAGAGAAGGGGTCCAAGCACAGAACCCTGAGGCACACCATGGTTAACTGGAGCAGAGGTGTCAGGACAGAGACAGGACAAAATACATGCTGTGGAAGAGAGCCAGAGATTAATAATAATTAATGATTAAATACAGAGTGTAGTATAAACAAAGTAAATAAGGTGAATGAAAAGAAACAGTGCATTATGGGACACCCCCCCCACCCCACCCCCCCAGCAGCCTAGGCCTATAGCAGCATAACTAAGGTGTAGTTCAGGGTCACCTTATCCAGCCCTAACTATAAGCTTGATCATAAAGGAACGCTTTAAACCTAATCTTGAAAACAGAGAGGGTGTCTGTCTCTGGAATCCAAGCTGGGAGCTGGTTCCACAGAAGAGGGGCCTGAAAGCTGAAGGCTCTGCCTCCCATTCTACTTTTAAGTATCCTAGGAACCACTAGTAAGCCAGCAGTCTGACAGCAAAGTGCTCTAGCCAAGCCAAGCCAAGTTTATTTATAAAGCACTTTAAAAACAGCAACCAATGACCAAAGTGCTGTACATAAAACACATCAGGACAAGAGAAGAATAAAATTTACAAAAGTAAAAAATTTAAAAGTTCCACACAAATAAAACAACTATAAAATGCATAATTTATCCTAACAATAAATCAATAAAATAATACACACAAATAAAACCAATGATAAAAGCATAATTATATCCTAGAAATAAATAAATTAAAAATTTAAATACTCAGCCGCTCATATTAATCAAAGGCCATGTGAAATAAGTGTGTCAGACTTAAACTTGGCCAGTGAAGAGGCCTGTTTAAAGTCTGATGGCAAAGCGTTCCAGAGTTTTGGAGCTGCCACAGCAAAGGCTCTATCTCCTCCGAGCCTCCGCTGTGTCCTCGGCACATCCAGGTACAGCCGATCAGCTGATCTGAGTGACCAGGAAGGAGTATGTAAGTGCAGCAACTTGGAAAGATAAGGTGGGGCAAGGCCATGTAATGACTTAAAAACAAATAAAAGGATTTTAAAATGAACTCTAAAATACACGGGCAGCCAGTGCAGTGAGGATAAAACAGGGGTAATATGCTCTCTCTTTTGCGATCCCGTCAATAGCATTTTGAACCAGTTGCAGACAGGCTAGAGCAGAATGGCTAACACCAGCATATAAAGCCTCCAAAATTTTATTTATTTTTTCTCTTCAGCTCTCAGCAGAGATGGTCACAATTTTCTTCTCTCCCCAGCCCTTCCTTTTTACCCTGCTTTGCTGCTTTAGAGCCTCTCTTCACACAACTTTCGAACTAGAATTTATAATTATGGATCTGGTCAGCTGGCCTCTCAATGCCATTGTTTTTGTTCAAATTTTCACCATGAGCAGATTGTGGGAAGGAGAACCCTATTCCCTCTTATTAATTGACATTCCAGCTGGCTACGTTATGGATTCCTGTGTGGTGAGGAAGATGACGTGCCTGGCCGTAGTGTCGTGGAGGACATACACATTTGGCTGTTAGACACTGGGATTTCTCCAAATTGGACCTGAAGTCTGGGCAGCTGTCTGGGCCTTGGTAAGGCTGCTTATGATGGGATTGCAGGAAGAAGGTACAGACTCAACTCAGACTGTATATCTGGAGCTAAATCGGAGGAGATGTATGTATCCAGAAGATTCGGATAAATTGGATTTTGTTTCGCCACAGAGAGGTGCCAGAAAGACTAAGGGCTGTCAATAAATTAATCAGTACAGTCTGTACCCAAAACAAGTCGTGGAATCAGAAATTTGGCTCCCTGGCGGCCTTGGACTGCCGCTTATCAAATTGTCTCCTGGATGTTTTGCAAATAGATGCTCTACACCCCCACTGTGCTGTCTTCTTCTGATCTGTGTTGGACTGACCTCCCTTGACCTAGCCGCTGAGGAACTCTACATCTTATCAGAACTGTTAGCTGAGTAGGGGAGTTTGACCCAGCCCCACAGTAGCCCATCCCCTCCCCCCTCTTGCCTCCGCTGGCTCCCTTCCATCCCTGCCCTCCCCACCCTAATGCTCCCATGCTATATGTTTCTGCTCTATCGCAGAGGTTTTTGTAAAAGGTCAATTTGCTGTCAAAAATCACTCCTAGATTTTTCGCCAAGGGTTTATTGAAAGGCTTTAGAGGGCCACTTTAGAGGTCAGGGGTACCAAACCCAACAATCTCTGTCTTTTTGTCATTCAAGCTAAGAAAATTTGAAGCCATTCATATCTTGATATCCTCTAAACAATTCAACAAAGTCTTTAATGGACTCATAGAACCACGCTTTAGCGACAAGTAGATCTGGGAATCATCAGCATAGCAATGATATTGTATGACATGTTTCTTAAAAATTGAGCCCAAGGGGAGCATGTAGATTGAAAAAAGAAGTGGGCCAAGGATGGACCCCTGGGGACCCCACAAGTAAGCAGGCTCTTTAAGGAAGGTATAGTCCCCAGCCTAACCGCAAAAGTTCTGTTGGTTAAGTAAGATTTAAACCATTCAAGTGCAGTTCCTTTGATTACCACATAATGCTCTAATCTAGATATGAGGATACTATGATCTACTGTATCAAAGGCAGAAGTGAGGTCCAAGAGTACTAACATTACAGAATCCCCAGAGTCAGTAATAGTTAGGAGGTCGTTCAGTACTTTTAAAAGAGCGGTTTGAGTGCTGTGATGAATTTTAAATCCAGATTGATACACTTTGGTAATATTGTTTTGATCTAAAAAAGTCTGAAGCTGAAGAAAAACAACTTTTTCCAGGGCCTTAGAGAGGAAAGGTAGTTCGGAGATCGGTCTGAAATTGGATAAGATTGTAGGGTTGAGATTTTGTTTTTTAAGGATAGGTTCCACAACAGCATGTTTAAAGTTAGCAGGGATGTGACCAGAAATTAGACTGCTGTTTATGATAGAGAAAAATGCTTGTTCCCACAAGTAGTAGTAGTTGAGATGGAATAATATCTAGGGGACAGCTCGTGGGTTTGAAGTAGCAGACTATCTGGTTCAATAAAGAGAGGGAAATTGGCTCAAAGTGGTCAAAAGTGGCAGAAATAAATGGGTGAACAAATGAGTCAATAACAGGAGAGATAATATTAGACCTGATGTTAGCAACTCTGTCAACAAAGAATCTCAGGAAATTTTCACACATCTCTGTAGACGCTACAAAAGAGGGAGCATCAGGAGGATTGAGAGCAGACTTAATAACGTTAAATAAAATATGTGGTCTGTGGTAGTTATTAGATGCGATCTCAGAGAAGTATTTTGTTTTTGGTGCTTTAACAGCTTTTTTATAGTTTTTCAGAGAGTCTTTGAGTGCAATAAAAGATGCCTGGAGCTTATCTTTTTTCCATTTTTGTTCAGCTTGTCTACATAGTTGTCTGATTTCTCTGGTAGAACTATTTAACCAAGGCTCAGTTTGAACTTTTTGACTCCTAATTATGAGAGGACCAATGGAGTCAAGGATTTTCAAACAAACTGAGCTGAACAGAGAAAGTAGATTGTCAGTGTTTAAGTGGGTAGACCCATCAAAAAGGGTGGCATTGTTACTAATTTGATAAGAAGAGGAAAACCAATCAGCAGTAGCTGGGGTGACCATGCGAGATTGATGTAAGGGTATATCAAATTTCACAGGTTGACTTGAAAGTGAACACTCAAATATCATAGGCATGTGATCAGAACGATTTGGTTCACAGATTTCTATGTTATAAAAAGACAACACAAGGTCCAGAGTATGTCCATGTTCATAAGTCGAGCCTTTAACTGATTGAGTGAGATTAAAAGAATCCAGAAGATTTAAAAAATTGTTTGTCAGCGGCCTATTTGGGCAGCAAACATGAATATTAAAATCCCCAAGGATTAAAACACTGTCATATTTCGGCATAGTTTCTGCCAGAAATTCAGAAAAGTCTTGGATAAAATCCTTGTTATATTTTGGAGGTCGGTAAACTGGAGCGCACAGCATCGGGATGGGAAGTTTAATCTCAAATAGCTGCAGTTCGAAGCTGGAGTAGCCGTCAACTGGTAGCTGCCGACAGTTAAAAGTGTTTTTAAAAACAGCGGGCAGCCCTCCACCACGGCCGGTTGACCGAGGTTAGGTTAAATAGTGACAGTTTGGTGGGACAAGTTCAGAGAGTGGGCTCAACTCACCCATGCATAGCTAAGTTTCCGTCACCAGAAGAAAATCCAGGTGACGAGAAATGAAGAAGTCATTTAGAATGAAAGTCTTGTTGGCTAGTGATCTAGCAATAACCAGAGCCAGCCTGGCCAAGGCAGAAACAGTAGCCGACTGGGATGCACGGTGTTCCACTCTGCTTCTACGGAGATGGGGCGAGAGGTGCTGAGGAGCAGCACTGCTAGGGAGTGGGGTGACGGGCACAATCCACTGACAAGCGGGTTCCAATGACCGCTGGGAGACAATCCCCACCAGGTCCGGGAAGAAATCCCTCATCTGTTCGCAAGGATCAGCCACTGGGAAGGACGCCAAGTAGTTTTTTATTCTTGCTGTCACACCACCGTGTTTCCCTTGCTTCCTGCAGCATTTGATAGTGGGAGGCCAGGGTGGGCTGTGACGAAGGCACAGGGGTACAGTCTCTAACACAGGTGGAATATTAAATCCATGGCCTCCTGGAATCAGTTGGTACTGCTCTTCAACAGTGGCTCTAATCCTCAGGAGGAATAGGCAATTGCAGACCAAGAGAGAGGAAACATCAGTGAAAAAATCTGATGTAAGCAAAACAAACACAAGCAAAGCAGGCAAAAACTGACGGCAGGCCACGAACACTGGCACCATCTTAAATTACTCTTGATTATGATCTAGATCTACTCTTGATTGTGATCTAGCATTCACCAGGCCAATCCTCATGGCAAAGGGTCCGCAGATTTCCCAGATCCACTCCCCGCCACTCGAAACAGCAAAACCGCAGGCGGAAAGGGCGTGGCCGCAGGGCCAGTCCTTCAGAGGCAACAACAGGCATCAGATCAGCCAGGTGTAACCAGGGTCCCGACAGTGCCAAAAAGAAAAGCAGTTATGAGGCACTCTGTTAACAGGGTACAACAAATATCTTTCAGTTGTCCCAGTATATTGTGCTAAGCAGGCCTTCGTCCTCACCAACCTCCCACTACATCTCCCAGGGTAACGGGAACATTTCCTCCAGGGAGGTGGAGTCGAAGCACACCGAACAAACTACGGCCAGTGGGCCACACCTGGCCCGTTGGTCTTTTTAATCCAGCCCGCCAAAGGTTGGTACAGAATTGCCCAAATCAAATCATATTATAATTAGAACTCCTCCACCTGGGGCAGTAACTCATCCCTAAGCCAGAGTGGGCACACTCCACCCTTTTCCTGCTGAGGATCATGATCTCAGACTTAGAGGCGCTAATTCTCATGCCAGCCACTACTTACTCTGTTGTGAACCATTCCACTGCGAGCTGGAGGCCATCACTCGATGAAGCCAATAGAACAGCATCATCCGCAAAGAGCAGAGATGAGATTCTGAGGCCACTTGGCTACGCCTAGAAATTCTGTCCATAAAAATTATGAACAAAATCTCTGACAAATGGCAGCCCTGGCAAAGGCCAACAACCACAGGAAATGAGTCAGACTTTTTGCCGGCAATACAGACCAAGCTCTCACTGGGGCTGCACACCCCATACTCCTGCAGCATCTCCCACAGGATACTCCAAGGGACGCAGTCAAATGCCTTCTCTAAGTCCACAAAACACATGTAAACTGTATGGGCAAACTCCCATGCACACTCGAACATCCTCGAGAGAATGAAGAGCTGGTTCAGCGTTCTATGACCAGGATGGAAACTGCATTGTTCCTCTTGAATCTGAGGTTCAACTAATGGACAGACCTTACCAGGGAGGCTGAAGAGTGTGATCCTCCAATAGATGGAGCACACCCTACGGTCTCCCTTCTTAAAGATGGGGGCCACTACCACTGTCCGCCAATCCCAGTGGCACTGCCCCAGATCTCCATGCGATGTTGCAGAGGCATGTCAGCCAAGACAGCCCTACAACATCCAGAGCCTTCAGGAACTCAGGGTGAATCTCATCCACCCCAGGGACCCTGCCATCAAGGAGTTGTTTAACCACCTCAGTGACCTCACACCCAGTGATGGGCGAGTCATCCTCCTCGTCCCCATGATAAATGAAAGGGTTAAAAAAAAAAATCTGAATTTGAAGGCACAATATGTGTAGACTGTGTCACTGTTGATGTAATACTGTTGTATCCCTAAAATTTCCAACTTTTTTTATTAGAATCCTCTCTAAATCACTAATTCATATTGCTCTGACTACTGACAGCAAGTTGTGCATGCCACACTATATCTCCTTTGAAGCAAATTATTTTTTGAGTTATCATCAAGCATGAACAGCTAAAACATGCTTACATGCAAGTTTCCTCTGCTGATTAACCCAGCCAACTACACAGGCACATGGACTACCTTATATGTTCTCTAGAAGCCTCTGTCATGCTACACTTGCTGGTGCCTTTCTATTTATGATCATGCTGTACAGCCTACTTCAACTGAAAATATGGGCAGTCATCAAATGAATTATACAGGCCCCTAATAAAATCTGATATCTCCCTCACAGCACATCTAATGTCCAACTGAAATATCTAGTTTTCTTTAAAAAGATGACAATTTTATGTTTATTCACAGTTCCAGGTTTTTCACGTCATTTTATATTAGACATAATAATTCATAATATATTTTTGTAATTTTTATGCTATTTAATCAGAGTTCCCACAAGCCTGTGAAATCTATCTTTCTTAAAAGTAATTTTAATTTAAATTTCTTAAAATTTTACTTCGAAAAAAAGTTTTTTTCCTACTTTATTTTTTAAGTCAGTTTATTGGCTATACTTTAGAAATCACTTCAAGAAAAGTATGTCTCTTGCCTGATGACTTCAAGAAAAGTTGTAATATTAAAGCCAGCTTCTCATTTCTTGATGCGTTGCAAGCCAGCCTGCTACTCATTAGTTTTAGATGTCATTGATTCACAGCACCTGCATGCTATACACCTCCCTCCACTGGTGGTGGTCTGCACCCTGTTACTTACTATCCAAACAGAGAGACCTGCTATCCTTTTGTTTTTGGTGTTAGTGGTCCTCATTTAGTTTTCATGTACTCGTATATCTAAGCCACCCTAACAGTGAATCATTCAGTGGAGGAGGGGAGAGCAGAAGATGTGTGCAGACTATGACGGACAAACTTGGAGAGAGACTGAGAGTCCCAGCCTCTAAAAATAGTGAGGGCAGTCTTCCATCCTTTGCTTTATTACAGTTTGACTACAGTAAGGCGTGGTACAATGGTGAAAATCAAACAATGAAAATCAAACAATCCTGAATGAGAGCACCATCATAGAGTAATGTTCACAGATTATCATAACCTACGAGTTAACCACATTCTTCTAAAATAAATATAGGTTGTTTTTTTTGTTTTGTTTTGTTCTTTGGTTGTTTTTTTTTAAATTTACCCCTCTTTTCTCCCCTTTTTCAAAAATTACAACCACAAATCATGCTCAAGTGAGCTCATTCATATGGCATGCAGGGTCAAGGTCAAATCAGTACCAATCGCTAAAGGCATACCTGGTTTCTACATAGTAAAATGCAACTTGTTGGACATCAGAAAAAAAAAATCTTGTCAGGCACCCTGGCCATGCAGCTGGAACAGGCAGGAAATTTAAATACCATTTATCTGCTACAGGCTGAGGCATCTGTCGGCTGGCATTTTTTAATACATCATTGGCCCTGAGGAGAGGTTTCTGAACCTTGGTGAGAGTGGGGTTGACTTCATGTTTTGCAGATCATGCAAAACCTATTTGCCTATTTTACATATCAAAAAATTAATTTTCAATGTCAAAAATTAATTTTACCTCAAAATCTAATTTATGTCGTGCACCACAAAAACATGTTATATTTGGTAGCATATTTTTTCCTACAAAAAACATGAACACAACAATTTATTGGTCTCTGATGCAAGAGGTTGTTCTGTGTCAGTATTATTAGACTTCAGTTCTGTATTTGACACAGTTGACCATCAAATTTTGATTTAAAAGCATAAAAGATGCTGTTTTGAGAGATGCAATGTTCTTTCCCCGGTTTCCCTGGGATGAAAAGGAAGATTACATCTGAAGAAGGAGTCCTCAGCTTTAAATTGTATTTTGGGGGGAATTTAATCATTTTCTAGCAAAAATTCTGTTAAATTACAATTTTTATGTTTTCTTTTTTCCTCAAAATATGAGTGTTATAAGGTCATGTACACTGGACCTTGTTTTTACTCTCAGATTAAGCATTGCAATATAAGGATATGATAATTTTTTTCATCAGTGAACATAAATGCATTTTCTTTTAACTTTCCATACATGATGGCTGCCTGTGTCCAAAAGGAATTGTATGTTCCCACATCATAGTACAGTTTTTAGCATATTGTTGTAGTAGTTTTTAACACAAATTTTACCCATGTGGGATTTTAACTGTGTCTTTTAATAATTTTGAATTTTTAATGGAGTCTTTTAATGAACACTGTTCCAACATACTGGACATAGTGGCACCACAAGACCAGGTCTCAGGCTATAACCTGTTCTTCTCCACAAATGACAGAATCAGTTCATTGCCAGAGCAGGAAGTGTTGCAGAATGGAGCATCTATGGAAAACTACTAAGCTAGAGGTGCAGTGTGTTTTTTTAAACTCTACTTTATAACCCTGTGAAGATAACTGCAGGGCTAGAGGTGCATTGCCTGCACCTCAAAGATGTTTTACAGTCTTTTGATGTATCAGTAAAGGAAGCCTTGACTGCTTACTTTCCTAACATGATCCAAAATACAAAAACAAACCTCAAGATCATATTTGTCACCATAGCTTATTTAGTTTCTTCTCCACCTTCCATTCCACCATTCTTCTCTCACAATAACTAATAAATTTCTAGGCTACTTTGGTAATAGGTTAACAACTATTAAGGCCAGCATCTATCCAGTGAAATGTCCACCCAGGATTTTTTAGCCTTCAATCATCACTTTTCACTGTTCTGCAGTTATTTCAACTGATCAACCTAAATGAATTCATCACAGTGATTAATACTATGATGATATTCTCCAGCACCCTTGTGATACTTATCCCATTACTGTTTAAACTCTTCCCAAAACTTGACCCTGTGGTTGGAGCAATTACAAATAGATTGCCACAATCCAACCAGTTTTTAAAGAAGGATAACCTAGACTGCACTGTTCCTTAGAATTAAAAACTCCCTTTTTAGCTAAAATTCTAGAGAAGGTTATGACCAAATAACTGACTGCTGCTTTATAGGAACATAACATGGAATTCAGTCAGTGTTTCAAAAAATGCATTGTACCGAAACTGAAAGAGTGCTACTGCTTGGAGTGTGAAGGAACCTTTTAATGGTGTCTGATGCAAGAGATTGTTCTGTGTTGGCATTATTTGACTTCAGGTCTGTATTTGACACAGCTGACCAACAAATTCTGATTAAGAGTCATAAAAAGCATACATAATGCTGTTTTGGAGAGATGCAATGTTCTTTCCCTGGATTCCCTGGAATGAAAAGGAGTCCAAAGCTTTAAATTGCAATGGGGAGCTACAAAGAATTAATCATCTTCCAGCAGCTTATAAATTGTATTATAATTTTTTGGTTTTTTCTTCTTCATTTATTTTTGCCTGGTTGGTTATATCCTAAAAGGGATTATAGGATCTTGTACTGGATTGCTACCTTTTCCATGTGGATTGTTTCGAGCAGCTATTAAAGAATCTTCCATTGGAATATAAACTTATAATATCTCTTAAATGGTTCTTACAGGTCACTCTAGGCCTTAAATGTAAATAGATCCCTGAGGCATATTTTTCCTGGCTATTAAAAAACCACCTAGCCATCATTCCAAGAGCACCAGATCATATAAGGAGGGCTATTGTGACCAGATGTGACTGCTGATTACACTTAACTATTGGGGTTCCTGGTGCAGTAGGTCAAAACAGCAGAAGATAGCGGGGTCAGCATCTGGATTAGTAGGCAGTAGAGCTAAGCAAACGTCCTCCACTTTAAGCAGTTTCTGTAAATATCTAATAGGGTAATACCTATAGATGCAGAAGCTCTAACCTGTTAGATGGAAAGCTGACCAGGCTCCATGTAATGAAGACCTTCATTACACTCCTGTACAGGGGTATAACTGGGATCTGACTGTGGTCATTTCAGGTACCACCTGAACAGGTTCAATTCATATCTTACACATACAAATTTCACTGTTTCGGATTGAGAATTTGTGTCAGTTTCCTTCTGTCTGTCTTCTGGCATTGCTTGTTCATGTTTTCATCTCTTCCTATATTAACTTCTGTAATTCAGTATTTTCTTCACTCATAAAATCTGTCGTGGATTGCCTGCAGGCAATGCAAAGTACTACCTCTAGACTGCTTACTAGATCCAACAAATTGTCCCACATTTCCCCATAACTAATGTCCCTTAACTGGCTCCCTGTAGTACAAGGGTGAGCAATTAATTTTCCCAAGGAGTCAAGGAAGGTTGGAAAGGCCAGAGAGTAAAGGTGGGTTTTGAGGCAAGAATTAAAAGTAGAGATGGAGTGCACTTTTTTTTTTCTTTTTTCTTTTTTAATCAAGCAGCAGCTGATTCCACAACCATGGCACAGCAACTGCTAATGTTCTGTCACATTTTTGCTTGAGACATGACCTTGGGACTTGTACGCAATCTTTACCTGTGGATCTGAGAGCTGAATGTAAGCAAATAAGACTTGTAAAAATAAGCTGGGGCCTGCCCATTAAAATTGCCTTGAAAATAAACAGTCAAATTTTAAATTGAATTCTAAATTGGACAGGAAGCCAGTGTAGCAAGACTAGGACTGGAGTGGTGCGCTCTTATTTTATAGTGCCAGTCAACAGTTTAGCTGCTGAATTCCACACCATCGGCAAATGTGTTAAAAAACACAAAGTAAAGGGAGTTACAATAATCCAGGTGAGAAGCAATAAAGATGTGAATAACTTTTTCCAGATGATAAAAAGCCAAAAAAGATTTGAGTTTGGCAATGGTTCTTAATTGCCAATAGCTATTTTGACAACCGAACAAATTTGTTTGTTAAAGCAAAGCTCTGAGTCAGAAAAAAATCCCAGGTCTTTTGCACGAGGCTTTAAATATGGGGTGTGATTAACTAAATTGCCATCAAAAGCACATCTAATTTTGGATGGACTGAAGAAGATAATCTCAGTTTTGTCACTGTTTAACTGGAGAAAGTTATAAGTCATCCAGCTTTTAATATCTTTATGAGAGTTCAATAGAGGCTGTAGAGAAACTTGAGATTTTAGTGAAAGGTAAAGCTGTCAGTCATCAGCATAGAAATGAAAGGAGCTGTTATGTCTTAAAATAATAATACCAAGTGGAGTCAGATACACATAGAAGAGGACTGGCCCAGGATAGACCACGGCGGGACCCCACAAGAAAAGATTTTTTTAAGTAGAGGCTGGATTACAGCTGTCATGATCCAGTAGTGAGGCAGGCATGAAGTGGACCCAAAATGCAGAACTCAGAGGTGGAAGTAAACTTAAACACAGCTTTTTTTTTTTTACTGGCAGGTAACAAGCAGTAACTAAACACAAGAACATGAATGCCTGCACAATGCTGTAGACAAGAAATTAAAATACTGTGATTCACTGTATTAAAAGCAGCTCTTAAATCTAGTAAAGCTAGGATCACATAGTCCCCAATATGAAAAGACTTAAAACCAAACTGAAACATCTGAACTCAATTGTTAAAAACCAAAGCCAATCCACTTCGTCTTCTGATGCATCTTGAGGTGTTGATATTGGAGAAGTCACATGGAAAAGTTCACCAAAAACAGATGAATTTCCAACTTCAGCTCATATCTCAAAACAGACAAAGGAAAGAACTTAACACAGGAGAGTTGGCACAAAAGGAAGGGACAATGATGGAGGAACCAAACACTAAAAACACTGGGAACTATAAACAAAACTACAGTAAGTACACTATAGTATACATGAAGTAAATATAAACCTCAAACAAAACAGGGATCACAAAGAATTAAATTAACAAAACTTCAAAGTCCAAAAAACTCAACGCTGGAAAACAGATCCAGGCCCATGACAAAAATGTTGATCACTTGATATTGTACACCTAGCAAAGCACTACAATATTAGACTGCCTAGTCTGTAATGTGCTCTTCTGTAATGGCGGGGCTAAAAAGAAGCAGAGCAAGTAAGATATTTTTCCTGTTTTGGTTGTAGCTCCTCCTTAATCATGTGTCTACTCTGTTTTTGTTATTTGTTTGTTCGTTTGTTTGTTTCTTACTTCTGCCTAACTCTAAGAATTATAATCAACATGCACAACATATTGCACTTGATCCCTTACCTATACATCCATACTTGTTCTGCAAAATAAAGATTGAAAATTAAAACATAAAAATACATAAAGAAAGTTCATTAATTGAGACGGTATCCCAAGCAAGGGATATGGTGTTAACACCATATCTTAGTGTGTCCTATAAATATATCCTTCTCTTATGCTGAACATAAATTGCCGCCCCTTCCCTTTGCTGGAGTTATTTTCAACCATGATAGTTCCTCTTGACCTGCTATTAAGATGGCAAATATTAAGCCAAGTATGTGCAAAACTTGGAAATGAAAGTTAATCCTGGCTATGATCCCAGACTTTCCATTCCTTAAATCATTTATCACTTACTCAGTACATCAAAATTGAAACTTAAATGCTGTGTCTTTATTTTTATCCTTACACACAAATGGTATTTGCAATAAAAAAATTTTTGCATTAAATTATCTGCATGGGTCAGTCATCCCTAAACTCTCTTCCCAGTAGAGATATATAACACTCGTCTGACATTATCCAAAGATCTGACCATGAATTTTATTTCAGATGTCTGAGACTTTTATGCCCTGTAACTTTACACCAGTGACATTTCAAGACTTCTCCAAATTTAAAACCCGTTACTGGCTGTGATATTAAATTAATATGACACACACATCAGCTTAGTATAAACTGTGTGACCTTAATATGAGTTTGCCTTCAAGATTTATTGGAATAAATAATCCACAAACCATGCAATACACTGTTGTAATTTAACACTAGATATTTAGTGGACATTACTGCTGTGCTCACAATATATGAGCATAATCACTTTCAGAACTGTATAAAATAAATTACACTGGCATTTTCTTTTAATAGGGAACAAAGCTCTCTTGACTGTCAACATAGTTTAGATATATTTCCTGTTGTATTAGATAAGAAGCATTTGAGTTATATATAAATATTATTGATGCAGTTAAAATATAAACTAAACTGAACATGCACTTTTAATAAAGTTTTGTAAAACGTACATTAGATATGTAGAAAATGAAACATGATAATTAATTTATTTTTGACTATATCAATATCCAGCATTAAGGTGTCAGACATTCCTGACCAAATTGAGTGGAGCGCAAATGCTGAAGAGGCAGAGCGGTTGTGTATAAAAGCAGCAGCGCTGGACGATTGCTCTCACTGTCAGGCATCTTAGGCAGGTGAGTACAGTAAAATATTCCTCTACCATACCTCTGTTATTATATGTGTTAATTAATCTTTTAGTGTTCAGTTACATCAATTATTTTTCTCACTTCTACATTTTTTGAAACATTTTGCATTTTAACATATTTTAAAAATCTTTGACAGACTTAAAAATCAATGCAAAATTTACATGGATGTATCTTTAATCTTCTTTTTATAGCACCTTGACATACACAGGATACGAAGAAATTTCTGTTTACATAAGTGGAGGTAAATTCCATAAAAACAAAATGATGGGGTTTAATTGTGGGTTATAGAATAACAATATGACTTATGTTTTGATTGTCATATTTTCAGTCTGCATTAAAGTGCCACCATGAGCACAGACGCGGAGATGGAGCAGTATGGCCCGGCGGCCATTTTCCTCCGGAAGCCAGAAAAGGAGAGGCTTGAGGCCCAGACTGCTCCGTTTGATGCCAAGTCGGCCTTCTTTGTGACAGATGCTGATGAGATGTATGTCAAGGGTAAACTCGTCAAGAAGGAGGGTGGTAAAGCCACCGTTGAGACAGATGGAGGAAAGGTAGATGAATAATATATGTGCTTTATTCATCTGTTTAATATATAGAGTCCAATTGTGAAAGATGATGTTGTGCAACTAATCTTTAATGTCTATCCAGACAGTCACTGTGAAAGAGGATGAAATCCATCCTAGGAACCCTCCAAAGTTTGATAAGATTGAGGACATGGCCATGATGACCCACCTTAATGAACCAGCTGTGCTGTTTAACCTCAAAGAGCGTTATGCATCATGGATGATCTACGTAGGTTTTCACTTTGCTTTGTGTGAAATGAAAATATCATGCCGATCTGTACATACTCAAATATAGTTCATTCTCTATGACGACAGACCTACTCTGGGTTGTTCTGCGTTGTCGTCAATCCCTACAAGTGGCTTCCTGTGTATGATGCTGTATGTGTAGCAGCATACAGAGGAAAGAAGAGGATTGAGGCTCCACCCCACATCTTCTCCATCTCTGACAATGGCTATCAGGCCATGCTCACTGGTAAGATCAATTTACAATTAAAACATTCAAATGCAAATTAAAGACTTACAGTTTATTACAGTAGTCAATTTCACTTCAATTAATTAGTTAATAAATGAATCAGTCCTTAAATTATCTAAGAAATAGTGAAAGCAGAACTCATGTAAAGTTTGTATGTTTTTAATTTAGATCGTGAGAACCAGTCTGTCCTGATTACGTGAGTAGAATACAAATCTGTGTGCAGTATAAATATATAGTGTAAACTTTAAAACACCAAAGTTGAAATTTAACAATGTGTCCCCCAGTGGAGAATCTGGTGCAGGAAAGACTGTCAACACCAAACGTGTCATCCAGTACTTTGCAACAATTGCAGCTCTTGGAGCTAAGAAGTCTGAGCCAACACCTGGCAAAATGCAGGTAGATTCATGATTTAGGATCAAACTATTTGTGCCAGGAACAATAATTTTTGGAAGTTCAGCTCATATAACTACAAAATCTCCTTGCAGGGCTCACTTGAGGATCAGATTGTTGCTGCCAACCCTCTGCTGGAGGCCTATGGCAATGCCAAGACTGTGAGAAATGACAACTCCTCTCGTTTTGTAAGTGATTAAGAGTGAGATAACGAAAGTGAGACATTTATGACTTCCTCTCATAAAAGGTAATGCTAATAAAGATCTGCCTCTCTAGGGTAAATTCATCAGGATTCACTTCGGCACTTCTGGCAAGCTGTCTTCAGCTGATATTGAAACATGTAAGTTTGAATCACAGTTTAAATTAAAGTTATCTGTGCTAGAAATTGTGTTTAATTACTCACTCAAATGTATTCAAGCTGTGAGAAAAGAGTTTTATTTTCTGTTGCATTCAAAGAAAAAAAAAATCTCATTTTATTTATTCAGTTGGACACAATGTATCTGAAGCATAAATTAGACATATGTAGACTTTCATACCAGAGATGAGGTACTTACCTCTAAGTATAAAGACTTTTACATACTTTGGTGAAGTGCAGATACTGTATGCAAGAGAACAGTGTGGTTACAGCCAAGATAATATATATGAGATAATATATATGAGCAGGGAGCTAAGAAGTGATGTTGGTCTGGCAACACTGAAAATTGATGATTATGATGTGTGCAATTATATGTAAGAAGAGATTCCAGCACCAAACAGTGATTGTGGTATAAGAAGGTAAAGATCAGGCATACTGTGACCCACCAATGGTATTATTAAACCAAAATAGTATTGAAAAAGTTCAAAACACCCCCATGACTGTGTTTGCGTAAGCTATGAAAATTGATGGATGAATGAATGAGCCATGCTGTCAGCTTGAATGTTACTCTGTCATGCCTCATGTCTACACTCTCCAACTAAATCTGTTCTTAGATCTGCTGGAGAAGTCCCGTGTCACCTTCCAGTTGTCTGCTGAGAGGAGCTACCATATCTTCTATCAGCTGATGACTGGCCACAAGCCTGAGCTCCTGGGTATGACACCTTCATTTTTTTATGACATTAAGTAAATGTGACTGAATTCAATTCCAGCCATGTTGGCAAAAATAGTTTTACATGTTATTTATTTCAGTAATAAATTTTATACCACATTATATTTTATATTGTAAGGTGCAAACTGCACATTAGAAAACAGTGATGAATAAGCACTTAGCAAAGATGGGAAGGAAGAACTTAATTTTAATGGCGAAAAAAAACTCAGAGAGGACCAGGCTCAGACAGGGTCAGCAATTTATCATGAACAGTTAGGGGATGAGGGGAAAGAGAAGACAGAAAAAGAGAGCAAAAAGAGGCAAGGAAAAACTATGGGAGAGATTAGACCAAATTTAATGACATGCAGTAGTGGCATACAAACAAATCAGGAGTGAAAAGAGGGGAGTGGAGAAGAAATTTTGTCAGTACATCATAGCAAGTCTCCCAGCACCCTGAGACTATAGAACTCCTTCATAACTAAAAGACGGTTCATGGTCACTTGGTCCAGCCCTAACTATGAGATTCATAAAATTGTAATGTTTTAATCCAAATATTCAAAGATATACAGAGTGTCTGTCTCCCAAATATGAAGAAATGACAAGAAATGAGCCTGATAGATGAAGGATCCTCCTCCTATTCCAATTCTGGAAACATTAAAGAAAATATCCTGAGTAAACCTCATTCTTTTTGGTTATTGTGTTTTACAGAGGCTCTTCTGATTACGACCAACCCCTATGACTACCCAATGATCAGTCAGGGTGAAATCACTGTCAAGAGCATCAATGATGTGGAGGAGTTCATTGCAACAGATGTAAAATCACATTTGACTTTGGATTCTTATCCTTAACCATAAATCTCTTTTCATTTTCAGAATATATCTTGATTTCATGCTTATGTTTTGCAGACTGCTATTGACATCTTGGGCTTTAATGCTGATGAGAAGATAAACATCTACAAGCTGACCGGTGCTGTGATGCATCATGGCAACATGAAATTCAAGCAGAAGCAGCGTGAAGAGCAGGCTGAACCTGATGGCACTGAGGGTAACTGACAAAATAATATAATTTTCATTGTGAAAAATTTTTATGGGAAAAAATGTTTGAAGTAATGTCTATTTATTGGGTATTACTGATATGGACCATTGGGGTATTGTTTCCCCAACAGTGGCTGACAAGATCGCATACCTCTTGGGCCTGAACTCAGCTGACATGCTGAAAGCTCTGTGCTACCCAAGAGTCAAAGTTGGCAATGAGATGGTGACCAAAGGTCAGACTGTCCCACAGGTAATTAAAACAGACTAAAAAAAATTTTTTTTTAAATGTTTGCATTTTGATATATCAGCATTTCTTATTGAATTGTTGTCCTTATTGTGAAAAAATTAAATCGTTCTTCTAGGTCAACAATGCTGTCTCGGCTCTGTGTAAATCTGTCTATGAGAAAATGTTCTTGTGGATGGTTATCCGCATCAATGAGATGCTGGACACAAAGCAGCCCAGACAGTTCTTCATTGGAGTGCTGGATATCGCTGGATTTGAGATCTTCGATGTGAGCAGTTGAACAATATCTCAGAACTTTTCAAGCTAAACACTGTCTTGCCATGAAACTAAATACCTTTGTGTAATTACAGTTCAACAGCTTGGAGCAACTCTGCATCAACTTCACCAATGAGAAACTGCAACAGTTCTTCAACCACCACAATGTTTGTCCTGGAGCAAGAGGAGTACAAGAAAGAAGGCATTCACTGGGAGTTCATTGATTTTGGTATGGACTTGGCTGCCTGCATTGAGCTCATTGAGAAGGTAAGCTGCTACTCTGGAAGAAATGTATGTGTAGATGCATATGTTGCCTCCCTTGAAATTTTAATGTAATACGTAACTTGTTCTCAGCCAATGGGCATCTTCTCCATCCTTGAAGAGGAGTGCATGTTCCCCAAGGCCTCTGACACAACTTTCAAGAACAAGCTGCATGATCAGCATCTTGGCAAGACCAAGTGCTTTGAGAAGCCAAAGCCTGCAAAGGGCAAGGCTGAGGCCCACTTCTCCCTGGTTCACTATGCCGGTACAGTGGACTATAATATCACTGGCTGGCTGGACAAGAACAAGGACCCACTGAATGACTCAGTTGTTCAGCTCTACCAGAAGTCTTCAAACAAACTGCTGTGCTTGCTGTATGCATCCCATGCCGGAGCTGAGGGTAAGAAATGAGAGTGATCTGAGTAATAATGAAAACTCCAGTATCCAGTACAGATGCATCTCTCTAATAACTATTATCCTTATACTGAAGACTAATAAGTTTAATCTAAAAAATCCATAAAACTGTGATTAGAAATTTTCACTTGAACCATTTACTGTGAGGGATGTGATCACTGTAAGTGTGTTTCAACATTTTAGTATGAAGTGCATTTAGATGAGTGCACATTCAACTGCTGCTCATAATACACTTAATAATTAAAACACTACACCGTTACAATATTTATTTCCTAATAAAATACAATAAACTAATTAAATTCACTGTTTATGAAAACAGAGGCTGCTGGTGGCAAGAAAGGTGGTAAGAAGAAGGGTGGTTCCTTCCAGACTGTGTCTGCTCTTTTCAGAGTATGTATATCTTTATATTTAAAAAAAAACAATTGAAAAATCCATGTTTAAATATTGTTAACCTATTATGTAATAATGCTGATCTACAGGAGAATCTGGGCAAGCTGATGACCAACCTAAGGAGCACTCATCCTCACTTTGTCCGTTGCCTGATTCCCAATGAGACAAAGACCCCAGGTTAAAAACCCACAAGTGTACTAACTACACCTAATATTACAGCGTGATGCAAAGAAAGATTTGAAATTATATGAATTTCTGACTCTCAGGTCTTATGGAGAACTACCTGGTCATCCACCAGCTAAGGTGTAATGGTGTCCTGGAGGGCATCAGAATCTGCAGAAAGGGTTTCCCCAGCAGAATCCTCTATGGTGACTTCAAGCAGAGGTGACAGTTTCAGTTCAGGAGGAACAGATTTGTTTGATTTGATGTGAAAAAATGTCATGGAAAACATCAGACTAAAACCTGAAATGCCAATGAGTAAAACCATAATTCTGTCTTGTAGATACAAAGTATTGAATGCCAGTGTCATCCCAGAGGGACAGTTCATCGACAACAAGAAAGCTTCAGAGAAGCTGCTTGGCTCCATTGATGTGGATCACACACAGTACATGTTTGGCCACACTAAGGTACATTTCAATATATTTATAGGCATAAATAGAGTGTCCGTTTGCACTGTGCTTACTTTTAATTTGTTTATTTTTATGCACTTATTTTTTACATGACAAAATAGGTGTTCTTCAAAGCTGGTCTGCTGGGTACCCTTGAGGAGATGAGAGATGAGAAACTGGCTGAGCTGGTGACCATGACTCAGGCTCTCTGCAGAGGATACGTCATGAGGAAAGAGTTTGTTAAGATGATGGAGAGGAGGTAACATTATCATACTAGTATACACAAGTGAACAATTTTAGATTGCTTTTTGAACAATAGGAGTCCACTACAGCTCAAAGTAACACTTTCATGTTTGGTTTTTAGAGAATCTATCTACTCAGCATCCAGTACAACATCCGTTCATTCATGAATGTCAAGAACTGGCCATGGCTGAAACTGTACTTCAAGATCAAGCCTCTTCTGAAGAGTGCTGAGACTGAGAAGGAGCTCCAGAACATGAAGGAGAACTATGAGAAGATGCAGACAGACCTGGCTACTGCCCTGGCCAAGAAGAAGGAACTGGAGGAGAAGATGGTGGCTCTGCTGCAGGAGAAGAATGACCTGCAACTTCAAGTGGCTGCAGTAAGTAGGAAAACTGTGACTATATAACATCTATATTTCATAAATGTGGCTTAGACTTAAAAATAGCCACATGGGTGTCTCATCATCTGATTGTATATGTGTGTCAGACCAAGACTGTAATTTTACTCAATGAATAATTAAATCTACATGACAACACTAAAGAAGATATTATTGTTTGTTCAACATGAACTATAGGAAGTTGAGAATCTCTCTGATGCTGAGGAAAGGTGTGAGGGGCTCATTAAGAGCAAGATCCAGCTGGAGGCCAAACTCAAAGAGACAAGTGAGAGACTGGAGGATGAAGAGGAAATCAATGCTGAGCTGACTGCCAAGAAGAGGAAGCTGGAGGATGAATGCTCTGAGCTGAAGAAGGACATTGATGACTTGGAGCTGACCTTGGCCAAAGTGGAGAAGGAGAAGCATGCCACAGAAAACAAGGTTAAATTTATCTATATCTAGAACTTAAAAAAGGAAAGAAAAGAAAAGATAAGTTAAAATATATTGAATTTCTTCTACAAATATATTGTCATCAAATTATATTGAAATATGTCTTTCATGCAACTGTTAGGTAAAAAACCTGACAGAGGAGATGGCATCTCAGGATGAGGCCATTGCCAAGCTAACCAAGGAGAAGAAAGCCCTCCAAGAGGCCCATCAGCAAACACTGGATGATCTCCAGGCAGAGGAGGACAAAGTCAACACCCTGACCAAAGCCAAAACAAAGCTGGAACAGCAAGTTGATGATGTAAGAAAACTATTTATTATGAGCTTTATGGTTTTTGTCTTCTATTGACTGTAATGATTCTTGGTATTAATATTGTCTCAATTTAATCATTAACTGTCATCTGATAGCTTGAGGGCTCATTGGAGCAAGAGAAGAAGCTCCGCATGGACCTTGAGAGAGCCAAGAGGAAGCTTGAGGGAGATCTGAAGCTGGCACAGGAATCCATAATGGATCTGGAGAATGACAAGCAGCAATCGGATGAGAAAATCAAGAAGTATGCATTTGCAAAAAATAAGAAAAATAGTGTAAAAGCAGTATGTATATGCAAACAACACAGGGACTTAAATACAACACCAGGACTTAACAACACAAGGACCTAAAGGATTTAGAGTTAGGGACAGCAGTCCTCTGCTTAAATGTAGACTGCAAAATGTCATCAGGAGTTTACTGTCAAATTTGATACATTCATACCCTACTTTGTCCCCTAACCTTTGATGCAGTATCATAATTAGGAAAGAATTGTATTTATTCAATACTCAATACAATGATTTTTGGTCAAATATCTGCCAAACTACTGATCTTTCTACCTGAGTCAGTTAGTTGCTTATTGTAACCAGTGTTAGCAAGCTAGCTTACTAAGACAGTGCAGTGTCATTATGTACTTTTAGCATTTCGCTCAGAGTACAGATGTACCACTTTACACTTTCACTCATCAACTTGCATACAGTAGATATTGGTAAATGGTAAATGGACTAGTACTATATAGCGCTTTTCTACTCTGTCTGAGCACTCAGAGCGCTTATACAACACCCAAAGATACAGCAGTTAATATTAGTCAGAACAATAAAGTTGTTAGTCATTGACTCAAGTTTTCAGTGATATGTCTGTGAGTAGCACCTAAGTGTTAAGCAAGATTTTGGTTCATGTTCAGATCTATAACATTGAATATGCTTTTGTTGCCCTCAAACAGGAAGGACTTTGAAATCAGCCAGCTTCTCAGCAAGATTGAGGATGAACAATCCCTTGGTGCTCAACTTCAAAAGAAGATCAAGGAACTTCAGGTAACACTACTTAGGTGAATAGCACACTCATTGAATCTAAAACATGTCAACTCAGTGAGCCTTAATGATCTTATTACCATCAAATCTAGGCTCGTATTGAGGAGCTGGAAGAGGAGATTGAGGCTGAGAGGGCTGCGAGGGCTAAAGTAGAGAAACAGAGAGCTGACCTCTCCCGGGAACTTGAGGAGATCAGCGAGAGGCTCGAGGAAGCTGGTGGAGCAACAGCTGCTCAGATTGAGATGAACAAGAAGCGAGAGGCTGAGTTCCAGAAACTGCGTCGTGATCTTGAAGAATCAACTCTGCAGCATGAAGCTACAGCAGCAGCTCTCCGCAAGAAGCAGGCTGACAGTGTTGCAGAGCTGGGAGAGCAGATTGACAACCTCCAGCGTGTCAAGCAGAAGCTGGAGAAGGAGAAGAGCGAGTTCAAGATGGAGATTGATGACCTCTCCAGCAACATGGAGGCTGTTGCTAAAGCAAAAGTGAATTATTGATTTGCTTTTCATTTTCATGCTCAGAAATATGAACTGTTTTGAACTTAAGGAAATCTACAACATATGTTACATTTTGTTGCTGTAGGGCAACTTGGAGAAAATGTGCAGGACTCTTGAGGATCAGCTAAGTGAGCTCAAAGCCAAAAACGATGAGAATGTTCGCCAACTGAATGATGTTAATGCACAGAGAGCAAGACTTCAGACAGAGAATGGTAAGTGGCATGTAACAAAAAACAAGTATGTCAGTGAAGATAGTAGTCAAAAGGAGGTGACCTAAAACTACAAACATTCTGTAGGTGACATTAAACAAACTGGGCTTAATACCTGTGTGTTAATTACAGGTGAGTTTTCTCGTCAGCTTGAGGAGAAAGAAGCTCTTGTTTCTCAGCTCACAAGGGGCAAGCAGGCCTTCACTCAGCAGATTGAGGAGCTGAAGAGACATGTTGAGGAGGAAGTGAAGGTTTGAACTGTTTACATCTTCTTTTATATAACTGCACTTACTAACCAAATGATAGAAACGTTTTAAACAATCACCACTTACATTTCTTCTAATTTCATCATTAAAATTGTCCATCTGACATTGATTGTGTGTCCAAAAGGCCAAGAACGCCCTGGCTCATGCTGTTCAGTCATCACGCCATGACTGTGATCTGCTCAGAGAGCAGTATGAGGAGGAGCAGGAGGCCAAGGCTGAGTTGCAGCGAGGAATGTCCAAGGCCAACAGCGAAGTGGCTCAGTGGCGATCCAAATATGAGACTGATGCTATCCAGCGCACTGAGGAGCTGGAGGAGGCCAAGTAAGTCATGATCATTTCATGGTTTAAGATTGTTTCAATCAAATGTTTTGCTTTTTAACAAATACAAAAATCTTTTGACAACAGGAAAAAGCTTGCCCAGCGCCTGCAGGAGGCTGAGGAGTCCATTGAGGCTGTGAACTCCAAGTGTGCCTCTTTGGAGAAGACCAAGCAGAGGCTGCAGGGTGAGGTGGAGGACCTCATGATTGATGTGGAGAGAGCTAATTCTCTGGCTGCCAACCTTGACAAGAAGCAGAGGAACTTTGATAAGGTGAAGACCAAAATACGACCACAATAGCATTTGAATTAGACAAAAGACCTTAATAAAAATTAATCTTGGCAAGTAATCATTGGAACTTATCTATATATTTCTAGGTTTTAGCTGAATGGAAACAGAAGTATGAGGAGAGTCAGGCAGAGCTGGAAGGAGCACAAAAAGAGGCTCGTTCTCTCAGCACTGAATTGTTCAAGATGAAGAACTCATATGAAGAGGCTCTGGATCACCTGGAGACCATGAAGAGAGAGAACAAGAACCTGCAGCGTATGTCACTTTTACTTTAATTACAATTATGTCATGAGGGTTATTTCGGATTCTATATGTACTATATGTGAATTTTTTGTTCATAAGAAAACTGTATTTGGCAAGATGGTGAGCAGTTTTAAATTTGAATTATTAATTTTAAAGTACTTTCTGTACTTTCTGTTTTGCAAGAATACAAAACTGTCCTACTTACTGTATCTGTGTGTCACCATTTTAAACAATTTCTTGGTTATTCTTATGCTCTGTAGAGGAGATCTCAGATCTGACTGAGCAGATTGGTGAGACTGGAAAGACCATTCATGAGCTGGAAAAAGCCAAGAAGACTGTTGAGACTGAGAAGTCTGAAATTCAGACAGCATTGGAGGAAGCTGAGGTAATGTATTTCATAAATGCTGACTTTGTTTGTTATGAAATGAATAAAGATGCCTTTTGTCCACTACTTGTTTTAATTACATTTTTTAAACATGACTATTTAAATGAATGCAGGGCACTCTGGAGCATGAGGAGGCCAAGATTCTCCGTGTTCAGCTTGAGCTCAACCAGGTCAAAGGTGAGATTGACAGGAAGCTGGCAGAGAAGGATGAGGAGATGGAGCAGATCAAGAGGAACAGCCAGAGGGTGATTGACTCCATGCAGAGCACTCTTGATGCTGAGGTCAGGAGCAGGAATGATGCCCTGAGAGTCAAGAAGAAGATGGAGGGAGACCTGAATGAGATGGAGATTCAGCTGAGCCATGCCAATAGACAGGCTGCTGAGGCCCAGAAACAACTGAGGAATGTCCAGGGACAACTTAAGGTGAGTTTTTAGATCATTTGGTTGTAAAAAAAACAAGGGAACAAAACTAAAAAAAGATAGACAAGTACATAATAATTGTTTTTTGTTCATTTTTGTTTGCTTCTTATCAGGATGCCCAGCTGCACCTTGATGATGCTATCAGAGGACAGGAAGACATGAAGGAGCAGGTCGCCATGGTGGAGCGCAGAAATGGTCTGATGGTTGCTGAGATCGATGAGCTGAGAGTTGCTCTGGAGCAGACAGAGAGAGGACGCAAAGTGGCTGAGCAGGAGTTGGTTGATGCTAGTGAGCGCGTTGGACTGCTTCACTCTCAGGTTGGTATTCATTACTATAAGAGACCTTTGTGACATCAGAAACTGAGAATTATATCATTAAAATATTGTTGTCCTATTCAGAACACCAGTCTTTTGAACACCAAGAAGAAGCTGGAGGCTGACCTTGTCCAGGTTCAGGGTGAGGTGGATGATGCAGTTCAAGAAGCAAGAAATGCTGAGGAGAAAGCCAAAAAGGCTATCACTGATGTAAGTCATTACTTTACCAGCCTTCTTCTCTATGTAAGATTCTCATTCATGCTTGATCAATAATGGCAAAACTGCCCATCATTTTAGGCTGCCATGATGGCTGAGGAGCTGAAGAAGGAGCAGGACACCAGTGCTCACCTGGAAAGAATGAAGAAGAACCTGGAGATCACAGTCAAGGACCTACAGCACCGTCTGGATGAGGCAGAGAACCTCGCCATGAAGGGTGGCAAGAAGCAGCTCCAGAAACTGGAGTCCAGGGTATGAGCTCTGTATATAAGTGTAACAATTATTTAAGCATCAAAAAACATTTTGATTTCATCATATGAACTCCACCTTCTTTCTCTGTGCTCTAATATGTCTTCAAAGCTGATTTACTTTTCATCCGGTATTGAAGGTGCGTGAACTGGAAACTGAACTTGAAGCTGAGCAGAGACGTGGAGCTGATGCTGTTAAAGGAGTTCGCAAATATGAGAGGAGAGTGAAGGAGCTCACCTACCAGGTAATTACACATTGATCTAAGTATTCACAAGTTCTTAAATTATTTCTTCTCTTGTCATCAGTAACAGTTTGTTATCTATGTAGACTGAGGAGGACAAGAAGAATGTGATCAGACTTCAGGATCTGGTGGACAAGCTGCAGCTCAAAGTCAAGGCTTACAAGAGACAGGCTGAGGAGGCTGTGAGTAAAATGTTTTATGATTTTACAGATGGGAAGCACAACTTCCATGACATAAATCAATCCAACATATCTGATCAAATATTTAAAAATAAAAAATCCAACATACTGTAACACTGAACAGGAGGAACAGGCCAACACCCACCTGTCCAGACTGAGAAAGGTCCAGCATGAGATGGAGGAAGCTCAGGAGCGTGCTGACATTGCTGAATCTCAGGTCAACAAACTCAGAGCAAAGAGTCGTGATGTTGGAAAGGTAATTTATGTAAACACATTTTATGCAAAATTTACCTTTGTTCACTGGTGTTGTTTGATAGTTGACCTTGAAAGTCATCAGTACAGTATTCGATTTATTAGTATCTCTACCTTTGATTGAAGATAGTGGAGGGATAAATTGTGCAAATGCTGTTAGTATGCTATGTGTTTAATAATTGTACCTTTCATGATTTTTTTCCAGGGTGAAAGTGCTGAATAAGAAACATCCTTTTGGAATCATTTGACAGCATTCATAAAATATGAAGCCAGCTGTTGAATTGACTGCTTTATGATGTATTAATTCAATAAACTCTGTTCATTATGAATTTAATTATATTTTTTCAGTATCAATTTACTCTCTATTCTATAAAAGTCACATTTTGAAATGCAATGCTCAACACAGTAGTTTCTTCAGAACAATCATGCTTCATACCTAC
>JAMQGT020005035.1:0-12908 GCA_024447675.2 Pterophyllum scalare
ATCATATGTAGTGACCTATTCGTTCAGTTACGTATTGCTACATAAAAAGAACATCATACCAAGAGTCAAACACGATGGTGGTCGTGTGATGGTGTGGGGCTGCTCTGCTGCTTATGGACATGGACAACTTGCCATAGTTCTGTGCTCTATCTGAATAGTTTGAAAAAAAACAAAAAAAAACAAACAAAAAAAACCACAAATGAAGATACTGGAATGGTCTAGCCAAAGTTCAGACCTAATTGAGATGCTTTGGGATGACCTTAAGCAGGTTGTTCATGCTCAAAAAACCCCCCAATGTGATTGAATTAAAACAATTCTGTTAAATAAAACAGTGGATGAAAATTTCTCCACAGAAATGTGAAAGACTGATTCAACAGCTCAGTGGTTGCAAACTGTTTTTTTCACATAGGGCCAGGTAGGTGTGGATGGCTCTTGGCCCTTAATAAATAAAATCATCATTTAAAACCTGCATTTTGTATTTACTTGGGTTATCTTTGTGTAATATTAAATTTGATTGATGATCAGAAAGATGTACGTGGTACAAATATACAAAAAAACCCAAATACACACACACACACACACACACACACACATATATATATATATATATATATATATATATATATATATATATATATATATATATATACACTAAAGCCTCCATTGCAGACACGGACATAGGCAGCTGGAGACCCAAAGGTAGCCATTCCTATTATGCTTCTTTGAAGTCCGTCACCTTGGGCGCATGTATAAATTGGTGCATTATAATGTAAATTCTTCGGGGACAGGTCACATGGTCACAAAAAACAGGCAAGTACAAGGACATCTACGTGGACCCTGCCGCCTAGTCTTATGTACAAAATTTACGTCACTCGGATGCGAGCAGACCTTTATGGACTCACAGACGTGGAAAGCATAAGCCAGAAGCTTAAGAGACAAAATAATGTGCACAATTTTTAGTAATCGTTTGTAGCAATTATTGCATATATTTTTTACTTTCAAACTGAAAATTAAATACCAATGTCATTATAAAGTCTGAGCAGCCTTTACACTTTCAGAGGTGTCAAAATTACTTTCCTTTGAAGTTTATGCTGAAACTATTGCATTAAAGGCAATACTAAGAGGGGTTTCTTACTCCGAACTTGTCACATATGGTTTCTTGGATCCTTGCAACACCTCAAATGCACTTGCAGATGTCATTTTTTTGTCAAATGTTCAGTGTTAATTTTGTGAAAGGGCAAATTTTAATCCAAACCACATTCCTTCCCTAAAATCTAACCAAGTGCCTTTCAGTGCCTACACCTCTCCCAGATAGTTTCACCAAGTAACCAGCGAGTGAAAACAAGTAAAAGTTCAGGAACCACGTTTGCGTGATTTGCTACCTTTCTCGCCACCTAACAAAGACATTGTACTCCAGAGTAATGTCTTTTCACTTATGTCACAGTGGCACCTTCTGCAATGCCACCAGCCTCTAAAATGCTGCAGCTAGAGTAGAAAGAGAGAGCATATTTCTCCCATATTGGCTTCTCTTCATTGGCTCCATGTTAAATCCAGAATTGAATTTAGAATCCTTCTCCTCACATACAAGGTCTTGAATAATCAGGCCCCATCTTATCTTAAAGACCTCATAGTGTCATGGTCCTGGGCCTGTGGCCCAGTGTTTTGAGTTATGTTTCCCTGTTTTGGTTCCTTGGTTTCTCTGGTCCCTGGTGTTTCCCCCCTGTGATGTTCCTGGTCCTGTCTCTTCCTGTTTTATTTTGATAGTCCTGTGTTCCCTATGTCTTGTGTTTGGCTTTGCTTCCCCCGGTGGTTTGCCTTATTTGCTGCACCTGCTGTGCCCTCCTGTGTCCTATTCCCTCATCAGTCCTCATGTGTATTTAAGCCCTCTGTTTTCTTCTGTTCTTTGTCGTGTCATTCGTAGTGGTAGTTCCTCGCTGTGGTCCCTGTGTCGTTTCCCTGCGTCCTGGTTTCCCTGGTCTCCTCCCAACCCGTGCATTTCCCGGGGGGAGTTCATGTGTGTTTTTGTTCCCCCTTCAGTTAATAAACCTGTGTTCCCGGAGTTCTGCATTTTGGGGTCCTGCCTCCTTCCTCGCCGCACCGCAGCTCCTCCCGCCGTGACACATAGTACCATATCACGCCAATACAGCACTTCGCTCTCAGACTGCTGGCTTAGTTGTGGTTCCTAGGATCTTGAGCTCTAAGTACCTAGATCTACTGAATGGGAGGCAGGATCTTCAGCTTTCAGGCCCCTCTTCTGTGGAACGAGCTCCCAGTTTGGATTCAGGAGACAGACACCCTCTGTCATGGTCCCTGGCTGTGATGTTTGTTTTTCTGTTCCTCTCCCTGGTGTGTGTGGGCGTGTGTTGGTGGGCGCATCTTTCTGGAGCTGTTTTGGTTGTGTCTCCTCCCTCCTGGACCGACTGTCAATCAAGCTGTTGTCCTCACCTGTTCCTGATCAGCTCGTCTTCTGGCTCTTCTTAAGCTGGCAGCTGGCTTCCACCTGTCGCTGGATATTTGACTGTGAACCAGTTAGTTTCGGCCTACCATCTCCTGAGTCTCTCCTGTGTTTCCTTTGTGTGTGGATTCCTCCCTGGTTGTGTGGAAATCTTCCTGGAACCCGCAGCCCAGTCTCCTCCCGACGCCCACCAAACGGCCCGCTCTTCACCCCCCCCCCCCCCCCCGAGCCCTAGTCATCCCTGGAGTCCCCTTTTCCCTCCATTCCCAAGCCCGACTGCCCTACAACCTGTCATCACTGTAAATAAAACCCGTGCACTAAACCAATCCCTCTGCTTCTGTTTTGAGTCCTCAGCACCTCAACTGTGACAGACTCTATTTTTAAGATTAGGCTTAAAACTTTGCTTTTTGATCAGTAGTTAGGGCTGGATCAGGTGACCCTGAACTTTCCCTTAGTTATTCTGCTAATCCTAGGCTGCTGGGGGTTTCCTATGATGCACGGAGGCGCTTTTTCCAGTGATCGGGTGCCGGTATTTGAACCATTCAGCATTTTTTCCACCGCAAACACACTTGGTGCTCGGCGGAAAAACGGGTTCAACTCCGGCACCGCAAAAGCTAGCTGGTTTGGAACCAAGAACATGTGACAAAAGTGGCAGAAGGGCGTGACTCTGCCATCTCAACATAAAGTTTTCTACCTCTATTTCACTGCATGGTGTGTATTATATGAGAAAAGCAATACGATTTTCACAGCTGTGAATTAGGCTCAACTTGCTGCTCTTTATCATTTCATATCACAGACACAAAGTGCATACTTGTCATCTTGCTCGTAATCGCTGTCTGTGTGTACCTTGTGCCGCACACAGCTGCAGTAGTTTTGTTCGGACCATAAAATATGTTTGCAGCACAACAGCGTGCTCTCCCACATTTGTCCCCTTCAGCTTTCATGTCCAGACGAGGATTCGCCCACACTAATACGTAAAGGATCAGTTCACAAAGCGCAGTGGAAACGCAGGCCCTTTCTTAAGCGTTTTGCTGGTTCATTGAAACCGACACCAGCACTGGTACGAGCACCGGCACCTCAGCGGTGGAAACGTAGTATGAGTGTTTCTTTTCATTTACCTCTTTTTACTCTGCTTATACCCCACTCTGCATTTAATCATTAGTTATTATTAATCTCTGGCTCTCTCCCCCTCAGCCCCAACCTGTCGCGGCAGATGACTGCCCCTCCCTGAGCCAGGTTCACTTGGAGGTTTCTTCCTGTTAAAAGGGAGTTTTTCTTTCCCACTGTCACCAAGTGTTTGCTCATAGGGAGTCATTTTGACTGTTGGGTTTTCTCTGTAATTATTGTAGGGTCTTTACCTTACAAAAATTATACGATGACTGTTTGTTGTGTTTTGGCGCTATATAAATAAAATTGAATTGAATTGAATTAAAACAATGTATTTGATGTGTTGCTGGCATTTAACAAGAGGGTGTTCTTCTTCTTCATGTACACTTTTAATGATGGTGTAAATATTTCAAAATCCCATGTATCAAATTTAATATAAAATAGGGCAAAGATATTATGACATCATATGAAAGTGTGTTTTGCACTGGCTGCTCATGCAAACTCAGTTCCAAACTCGTCTAACTGAAAACACAAGTAGTAGCCCTGAGTATCATCTGACCTGAGCCAGGAAGTGGAAATGTAATCGGTGGGCTGATTTGGAGTCCAGGATCCCATCCTTCAGAGTCTCAGAGAGATGTAACTTCCAGGGCTTTCAACATTTGGCTCCCATTACAGCTAGACAGGTGGGCGCTGGGGGAGGCTTTCCTGTACTTTTCACACCCCCTCACATTTTTTTTTAACTTGCACACACACACGCTTCTCACTCTTGTCTCTTTCTTCTTCCCTCTTTTATTTTTTTACATTTACATTATTCATCTTGTGTGATTTTTTTTCTCTTTTTCACTCTTGCGTCCCTCTCTTCTCCTTCTTGATGTCACACACATGCCCTCCATCTTGCTATACTTTTACTTTCTTTGGCTCATGCGACAAAAATTGTATCCTTTCAATTCGTTCTTCTCACTTTTCTCTTTTACTTTTCTCCTTCCTTCCTCCACTGTTGTCTTCCACTCTGCAACTTACTTTTGACTCCCACATTACTCGCTCTTTCTTTACTCTTTCTCTACTTCTTTTAGCTTAGCCTCGATTAACTTTCTTTTTTTCTTGGCAATTTTTGTAAAATGTAAAAACCAACCCTCCAAACCACCCTGTGTATACTTTTTGGCCTTTAAAGTTTTCCTCTCTTTGTTTACCTCTGTAACCTCTATACCTATCCCTCTCTGGCTTTCCATCAAGGCACACACACACACATTGGCCCGATGCCCATACACACATTTGGACCTGGCTGCATGCTTCTCAGTGTCTGGGGCCTTACTCTGTGTGTGTGTGTGTGTGTGTGTGTGTGTGTGTTTCTAAGGCTAGTTAAAAACCAGGATTTGGCAGAACTGAAACTTCATGTTCTACTCTCTTCAACCCCCTAGACCTGCATGAAGACAAGGTTATCATGTTCCCCCGTCTGTGCCAGACACACACAAACATGCATGCACGCACACACACTCTCCTGTCCCTTTGACTTCCTCTTACACACGTACACTTAGGCGTCTTGTGGGTGTGTGTGTGTGTGTGTGTGTGTGTGAGTGTGGGGTAAGAGACAAAGGATGCTACAACCCTGCCTTCTGCTGGCCAGTGAGCAGGTCTCTCACACACATACGGTTAAAGAGGACATTAACCAGCATGAAATAGTCAAGGAATATGGAAGCTTATACGCACTTTAAATGTTGTGTCTATCACTTCATCGTGGTTTCAGATGTAGTGGACTAAAAAGACAGGACCATCTGTCTGTTCATGTCAGCCTGTAGATGAGTCAGTGATTGATGCACAGTCAGTTCTCTTTACGTTTGGAAACCAGTTCTCTGCGATTTCCAATCCCACTACTAATGTTACAACTATAATAATTAGCAGTGATACAAGTAAAATGCGTTGTTGTATTCATTTGTCACTTCCAGTGATGATTCTAAGTGTTTTCAGTCATCAATCAGTTACAAAAACCACTTATGTTTGCAAAGAGCATTTCCCAGCATTCACTGGGTAAAGCTGTTACCACCCTGTCATAGGGTTAACACACACTCACACCCACCCACACGCACACACACACACACACACATACACACAAATGCATTAAAACCTAGAGGCTATTTAGGGTTTCCACTTGACCTGTGTGAAGAAATTGGGGCTGATCAGTCAATTTTTACCTTCTTTGATATTTTACTAATTTTTGCATTATTTTTTATAATATTTCTTTAGGACACATTGTGTTTATTTCTTTATTTGTTTATTGTTTACATAATGTAAATAAAGTAAGGCCCCCCATCCAATCTAAAGAACTACAGAGAGAAATAAGCCTTTTTAAATAAAATGCCATCCATAGGGTGACAGAAGCCAGCCAGCCAACCAAATCATTTCCACATAAGTGAATCAACACTTGCTTGATATTACTATCTTACATTTCTGACAACACATACAAAAGAAAAAAGAAGCTGAAATAATAAAATGCCATAAACATAGGCAGATATAGAAACTTGTGGCAGAAGTTGCAGAGTTCTCATAGGATGCAGTACATTAAGCTGCCATTGCCTCTGAAACATCTGCATTTTCTCTACAACCAGGAATGCTGATGAAGATCATGCAATCTGATAACATCATCAAGCAAAAGGAACAAAGTGAACCTTCTGATAAGAGTATTTTCCCAGCTTACAATTATTTTAATACATTAACTTAGGACAGGAGTCTTTAACTCTTAGCATTAACTACTTTGGGAGAATTTATTTTTTCCAAATACATGAGATATATTCACAAGTGGGAATGGTCTGCTTAACCCTACTATAATAATCTAGGTGGTTTAAGTAAGGATTCTCTCTGGATATAATGTGCAAAAGGCAGCACTTATAACACCCCCCAAGTGCACTGGGGTTGACAGGTTAAAGACAGGCTAAATCTGGTCTCACTTTGTCAGTCATTTGTATTTTCACTTGTACCTCTGATGGGTGACAAGGAAAAAAGTTCAGGGCCACAGTTTGTGTGAAAACAACTTACCAAGACTCTGTAAATCATGTAAATAAATAAAAACACAGGATCCAGCAGCACTTTGAACATATCTTTTCATCTTACTCTCAACAGAGCAAAAACTCTTCGTAACCTTGTAAAAATATCTGTGGTTGATAACAAACTGCAAAACTGCTCAGTTACCACTAAAGTGTCATTGCCCGCCACTGTCTTTTGCAGATATAAAGCATACCAACAACTAAACCTTAAGACTAACCACTTCTGGTACAATCAATTATAAGTTGTTCTTTTTGCATATCCCAGCTTAAAGGGACACTCACACTTCTAAGACGCAGCCATCAACACCATTTCAGGAAAGACTGTGAAATGAGCTTACCAGTTTTGTCAGAAAACACACTTCTCTTTCCATGGATGTACTGCAAGTGAACATGAACCCAGTTGGCTGTATTACTTGAAATGTTGCATAGCAGATGAAACACCATCATTGTAGTGGCTGATCCCTTCTTGGCTCCAAAAACTTGAAATTAGCAAAATGACTTTGGGTAAGTTGGATATGTGTTCAGATGAGTTTTAACCAGTAGATAACCTACCTCTGGCTTTATTCTCCCCAGAGCATCTGTCAAAGACAATGAAGAGGAACAAGCATATAAATGACCATGAAATTAGTGAGTAGTTTACTGTCCAACACTTTGTGTTTGGTGACTGAAAAATTAGTGACCATAAATATGGTGGATACCTTAGCTCAATACCATAATGCTCAGGTCTATGTTATCTTACTGTATTTTCAGTGGCATCATTTTTAATTAAATACAAGCATTGTTTGGAAACACACTATTTTCAGACACAAACACACAGCAATGACAGTGCTTTGTGTTGTTGCAAGAGTGCCTGCACAGCAGTAGTTTCATATCTTTTTTTTATCACGTATATAGAGGCACATACACTGAAAACAGTCTGATGGCACACAGTGAATGTAACAGACCAAGGCTTTCAGGTATTTTAGTAAAAAGGCTCGTTAACAGGTTTATAACCATAAACATCTTTGGTTTGAGGTACTGAAAGTTTGAGAAATCTCAAATCTGACTTGCTGAAGGCATCCCCATGTTAGTGTTCCTACATTTCTGCTTCATTTCACATTCTCTTACATTTTACTTACATCAGATTAATTTCATTTAGCACCTTGTTAGTGCTTCATTTTGTCTGAAAACTGCGGGATGCTGTCACTTCATCTACTCTGCCATTTAAAAGACACATTTAGCTCTATGCACGCTCACAACTCGAGTGACGACTCAATTTTAACACTATTACAAAATTAGAGAAAAAAAATTCTAATTAACCTGGAGCACTCACACATATACCATATACTGTAAAATATATAACCTTTAGTGTTGCAACATAATTTTCCAATTAACAAAGCTTTCTAAAAGCTGATTAAACTATCAATCTTGTACATCTTCCCCTCTCAAAGGAATAAAAGAGAATAACTATATTCCTAAGCAAGCTATTGTGAGAGGAAACATCTGTAGCCTCTGTTGTTCTATTGTTTCTTTCTAATCATATCTTTCCAGAGAATAACTGAAAACGAAATAAAGGGATGGTAGATGAGAGAGTAGAGGAGGTGAATAAAGACAGAGATGAAGTGATAATAACTATGATAGAAGGGACGGAGAGGAGAGATAAATATAGCATGTGAAGAGAAGAGAGCACTGATTAGACCTGGCTCAGGAGATGTCATTGTTAATTACCACTCCCTCACCCACCTGCACCACACATGCAGTCCATGGATGCACAGTATACATGCATACACTGTTATATGCTGGGAGGTCACACACCCATGGACAAAAAAATATACATACTATTCAGAAATAATGGAAACATGGGAAAGACTTGTGCATACACATAGGAAACCATTTAGTGGAAGATTTTTTATTTTATGCCTTTTGCATATGAGGCAAAATGGGTCATATTTTTCTATTACCTAGTGAATACAAATATCACTTTATCTATTATGTAAAGTGAATTTAAATTAAATTTGACCATAGACAGTTTTTAAGTGTTTTATATCGAAATGGGAAAAATGCTCTTTTTCTTACTTGTTTAATTCCACTCACCTAAAATATTTGTTCAGTCATTCATCAACTTTTTCAGCTTCTTTTTGCATAAACAGTGTTAAGTAGTGAGCTCAATTATTACCAGTAATGTCATGTGACCCAGATATGGGTGTTTTGTCTAGTTCAGAGGTTGTATTTAAAGGATGTACATAGGCACCATTTGGAAATTGGAATATTTAGAAAAAAGGGCAGAGTGCCAAGTTACCAGCTAATGCTAGCAAGCTTGCTTTCATAAGCTGGATTTGTCCAGTGCACTTATACAGATATCTGTTTATCACTACATTGTAGCCCAAAGTGCATATGGTAGTACAAATCCAAGCACAGAACAATGGTCAATGTCCTTTTAATATTGTTATCCCAGTGCTGTGCATCAGCATTTTATCTTGATTCAGCTTTAAATTTCAAGCTTCCTTTACTGCCTTACTCATTTTGTGTGTGTTGCTGGTATGTCATTTGATGAACATTTACCACAGCCATGTTACAGCATGAGGCTAACTCAAAGCATAAGTGACTGAAATTATATATATATATATAAAAAAAGATATTAACTTCCTGCACTAAAACTTTGTACAGGGAGCATTAAAAAATTGTTCTTGCTTACTTTCCCTCTGCTTTTCCTCTCTCTGCCACGCTACACAGTTCAGAGCCTGTTAGCCACATTAGCCAACCCTGCTTCAGCGCTCAAACGGCCCAAAGAAACCCAGCCGAGTCTCAGGCCTTTCTCAAGCTGTGAATGAAATAGCTTTGCAATTTGTCCTGGCAGAAAACAGCATTTTGATCTTAATGAATGGCAAATGGCTACCATTAGAAGTGTGAGGGATTACTGGGAGGGGGTGGTTCATGGCAAATGCCTGCATGTGGATGTGCATGTGTGTGAGCATGAGACTGTGTATTTGTTTGGCATTTTTAGAAGGGTCTGCTCTGATCCTTCATTAAAAGGCTCACTGCAGGACCTCTTCATGGGACCCTCAAAGAGATGGGCCGTGTTTAGAAGGAATTTTAATAAATCTTTAAACACACACATACACTATTGCACAGAATCACTGCTGGTATAGATGTATGCATACATCATTTCTTTATATGGCATCAGCTGCATTGAACACCAAGAACAGGATGGCATCCTGCCTGAGCCTTGTGCATGTTTGTGTCTATACCTATAGGTCTGTGTGTGTACTAATGACCAGCATGTGCTAATTACTGTCTCTATATGTACTTCTGTGCTCTCATGCTGTTCTTCTCAGCCAATCACTGCAAAGTATTGACATCCTCCTTAATAACATTAAACGAGACTTGGTGATTGGCTTTTACTGCAGTGGCAAAGAAAATACATATTCACTGACAGCTGGACAGCTGGCTAATAGACCTTGTGAGTGTGTGTGTGTGTGTGTGTGTTTGTGTGTGTGTGTGGGGGGGGGGGGTAGGAGGGGCAATGCACTTATGGACTAAAAACAATTTGCTCATATTTCTGGACTAAACACCATTGCTCACACAAACAACAACACACAAAGTAAACTTGGCAGTCAGCTGGCAAGTCACTGCTTTTAATGGAGAACATTTATACATTTCAGTAATAGTCTCAGTGGTTCCCAACACAGGACTTGGCAACAAGGGAATGAATCCGCAATTAATTTTGGATGAAGGGTGGCTAAACTGCTAACCAGCAATGCAAAGAATTAAAATTGCAGTGTCACATCATCTTTCCTCCTTCACAAACATGGTTAAGAAAAAAAAAAGATTTGGGTCATATACTGTTAACTGTCATTAAGTAAGCAGGGTTGTTTTTAACTTTGCAGTCATTTTGCTTTTGATGCATTTTTTTATTGTGCTGGTCCTACAGTATGTGTTTTTATGGCTAACAACAGTGTCAAGTTAAGCTAGCAACATTCTACTGAATGAAGCTACTGTTGTGATACAAAACATCTAGCCAGTGTTTGTGTTAATGTGTAAATATGACCCAAAGTGATGTCTAGGATTACCCACGAATTCTCACGGGCACCAATAACATTTTTAAATGTCTTGGCAAATAAAAATAAAATGTAAGTGTTCTTTTTTTTAACCCTCTGAGTCATAGACATACATACCTAGACCATACCTGTCAAGTCTCCCGTTTTGGCCGGGAAACTCCCATATTTTATCCTTCTGTCCCGCCGTCCTCCTGTGTTATTATTTTCCCGTAAATTTCCTGTATTTTGATATAATAATTTTTTAAAAGAATTCCTGTGCCGCTCCAAACTGAATTCTGTCACTAGCCTCGCGAGAACTGCCCCCTGCAGTAGCCTGGGTTCTCGCGAGGTTAGTGCCGACAGCGGGAACACACCTGGAAAAACAACTGGACCCTGGTTGGGCTCAGTGTTGTGGCTTGCCAGATCCCCGTAGCGACTACCGACAAATTTAGCGACTTTTTCCGGTGATGTTGGCGACTTTTGGAGATAGACCAGAAACCTGAAATCCTCCACTGTCTCCGTGCTTTGTGTACATAAAGCCTTTGTACTGTGTCCCTTCGTATGCTTTGGCATCACCCAGACCTGTCTTCGACTCCACCCTCCAACCCTCGAACCTCACTGCCTACCCACTCCCTCGGCTCCCATCCCCGGACCTCGCTTCGACCTTTATCAACCTTTGAGGTAGCCAACAGTGAGTTGGCAACAGTGGCCCAGATAAAGGAGGAGGGTTGAATGTTCCTAGCAGTCACACCCCACAGTGTTTTTGTTAAATTTGATATTCTAACATTAAAAAATATGGGACAAAATTGATCTATGTAATGTGGGTCAAAGCATTAAAGTTATTAAGTTATTTCATAAAGTTCTTTTGTAGTTCTACTGTAGTTTTTTTCTTCACGTTTTGTCTCTCCAAAGATGTTTTTCCTCTCTCCTACAGCCCCGATTGCAACTACAGGCAAATGACCAGTTATGCAAATTAGGTGATGAGGTCATCTAACGACTTCCATTTTCAGCGGCGGAAAAGTTCCCTGATTTTTAAATACAAAACTTGACAGGTATGACCTAGACGCTGCGGCCGTTGCTGTGACCCTCCGCCATATTGGATGTGGCAGATCTGTTTTTGAGTGCTTACAACTTCCGATGTCTGTAACGCTGTTACTGTGATGAGAAATGTGTACAATAACCAGATCCTGACATGTAGATATAACATCTGCATTTTTTCTGAATTTAAAAAAGCATTTTTATATTGACTTATATTGATATTTTATCAATATAAGTATTATCAATATGAGATTTAAGGCAAAAAATAAACAAAGTTTACAAATTAAAATAAGACACTGTAATAGAAACTGATCTGCTTCATTTTCTTTTAGCAATGAAACTGTATGCTAAAAATATTAATCCGTTGTCTTACTGCTTACAGTAAAGTTTATGGTTAAAAAGCTCAAACCACAAAAAAGCGCTCGATTGAACTTTTGTAAAATACTTCTTTAATTATATATATATATATATATATATATATATATATATATATATATATATATATATATATATACACACACACACACACACACATCCATTTTCAGTTGATCAGTTGTAGTGGAAGCGTCCTAGGACTATACGGCTGGGTTGATAGAGAGTTTTTGCGATTTGGAGTGGTAGTTTAGGAATAACTTGAGTACCTACACCTACATAATAAATGACTACCTTTTGCTAATGCTGTCAGGGATTGACAGTCTGGTGGTGTACACTCAGACGGACATCTCTGTGTGAGCCACTGTGGCGCGTATGTAACATTGACATGATTAACATGACAAAGGAGTGTATGTGATAAAAAGTGTGGCTCAGCACAGTTCATATCTACTGCCTGATGCTACGTCACAGGTACTGTGGCTTCACGTTTCCGTCTCAAACCTTGTTTGACCTGCAGGGTGAAAATAAACGACTTTGAAGCCAGCTGAGGTTCACTGTAACCGCAGTGAATTTGATTTTCGTGTTTGATTTGACAATCCAAGCTCCTCTCTGAGTTCTGCATATATGCCGTATTGTAACTGCAGATGAAAAAAAATGCAGAAATGATGGATTTTACACATTATCCTGTTTGTGTGAAAAATGGCCTTAAATGGAATTGTGAGTAAAAATAGAGATAAAAATAAAACAAACAAGCCTAAGATTCAAATTTGAAAATGCACAGAGTAGGACACACTTTGTCTGTCATCCAACCCCAGGACATTTTCTGCCATATCAAAAGGCTTGCTGCAATACGTAACTGAATGAGTAGGAGGACATAACATA
>JAMQGT020005036.1:0-35235 GCA_024447675.2 Pterophyllum scalare
CAGTCAGCTTTATGAGGCATCACCTGGAATGGCTTTCAGTTAACAGCTGTGTCTTGTTAAAGAGATAATTTCTTGAATTTCTTGCTCCCTTAATTTGTCCATCAGTTGTGTTATGAAGATGTAGAGTTGTATTCAGTGAATAGCCCTATTTGAGTAATGTTCTAATCCATATTATGACAAGAGATACTCAAGTAAAGAAAAACAACAGTCCATCATTACTTTAAGAAATGAAAGTCAGACCATCAAATGTTATGATGAAACTGGCTCTCATTGCACAGGACAAGTTCATCAGTTACCAGCCTCAGAAACCACAAGTTGCTTCACAGAGTGGGAGCAGCACACACATCTCAACATCAACTGTTCAGAGAAGACTGCGTGAATCTGGACTTTATGGTCAAATAGCTGCAGAGAAGCCACGTCTAAGGAAGAACGACAAGAGGAAGAGAATGGCTTGGGTTGGGTTCCAAACACCATGTCTTTGTAAGATGCAAAAAAGGTGAGCGGATGGTTCCTGCATGCGTAGTTCCCACCGTGAAGTATGGAGGAGGAAGTGTGACGTGTGGGGGTGTTTTCTTGGTGGCACTGTTGATGATTTATTCAAAATCCAAGACACACTTAACCAGCATGGTTAACCCAACCAACTGAGATGGTTTCAGGGATGAGTTGGACTGCAGGGTGAAGGCAAAGCAGCCAACGGGTGCTCAGCACCTCTGGGAACTCCTTCAAGACTGTTGGAAAACCATTTGACCTCATGAAGCTGACTGAGAATGCCACGAGTGTGCAAAGCAAAAAGGTGCTACTCTGAAGAATCTCAAATCTAAACATATTTGGTTTCCTACATGGTTCCTTATGTGTTCCTTCATAGTCTGGATGACTTCAGTATTAATATACAATGTAGGAAAAAAATAAAAACACTGAATGAGAATGTGTCTCCAAACTTTTGACTGGTACTGTATATGTTTTTATAAATTTCAAGCATTTGTGAGATCATCAAAGTGGACTTTAAAGTATCTCTTCAGCATTTTTGCAAAATAATTTATGAGTCATATAAAGTAAAAAGAGCTTTACCTTCAAACTGAAGCACAAATATCAGAAATAGTTCCAGCAGAGCCATTCGGTGTCGTTCAGAGACGTTTGTGCCGGTCTCTCTAATGCTGCCGTTTCCTCTTTGACACCAACACCCGCCTCACTCTTATAACCGGCCGTCATTAGAGACTTTGGGTTTCATCATATCCGTGTCTGGAAATAGACTGCATGCAAGAACTACAAGAGGAGGAAACTTGAAACATGCTGTTCAAAGAAATTCCATGTGATCTCTTTGCTTCGACATACTTTCAAAAGTTAATGTTTTAGCTGAATAAACATTTTAGTGTCATGCCAAGAAAATATTTAAGGTTTTTTTTGCCATAAAACAGTAAAATGTTGAAAAAAAAAAAAGAGCAGTTGTCATTTCTATTGTTATGTCAGCAGTATAGAAAATGAGGAAGTTTGATGATTTATAACTAAATGTTATGTTACCAATTACTTCCCCAAAATGCCCCTTAGAGGTCATTCCTGCCCACCAAGGATGTTTGACGCTGTATGTTGTCCATTATTAATCACGGTCTTCTTGTGGACTTTAAACATGGTGTGGTGGATATACGGTAGTAAGAGCCTCCACCACATTTAAAGTTAACAGGAAGAGTCTAAAATAGAGCTGATTGCATCTTACAGACATCTGCATTGTCAGTGACATCATCCTCAAAGGGTACATTTTTTTGTTTTTCAAGTCTTGGCATGGGTTGAAGTGTGGATGACAGATCTGCTCCTAGCTCTCCATCGCGCTCCAGAGATCAGAACTTTGCAGAAGTTACTCCTAAGCTATGAAACATAAGTTGCTCTTCACCTCAGGGCCTCTCCAACATGAGGCATTTTCAAAACCCCCTGCCTCAAGGTGCTTTATGTTGTCAGGTAAAGGACAATGCATTAATGCATCATTAAAATGAGCTAAGGATATCGACTACATCTTATCCCAAACACGTTAGGCAGACAAAGCTAACTGGGGGGCAGTAGCTTTGTCTGCCTAACTTCGCCTCTCCCTCTCAGAGTATTTGTTACCTTTTGTGAGAATATCCTGCAGCCTACTTGCACGCTTTTTATTCATAAGTTCATTAAAACTCTTCAGTTTTCCTCTCGGCCTGTGTCCTGACTTTAGGTCCGTTTTACAAAGATTCATGAAATGTACGTTGCAACAACTTCTAAGCACAACACATTTCTTCAGACAGCGGATTGCATTCACAGAATGAGAAGGGAAGTTTACCTTTGAGCTTTAACGTCCCGCATGAGGAAGCAGCAGCATCACTGACACGAGAACTTTCTTAATCCGAAGAATTTTACTGTAGTTTCAGTAAATAAAATGTAAGACTTGACTGAAAAAGATGAAACCCGATTCCAGAAGGTCTTTTTTTAAAAAAAAAAAAAAGTCATTTATCGTAATCAGTCACCAGAACTGATTCTACTCTGCCAAGTCTCTTTCACAGAGCTGGAACTGCAGCTACTAGAACAAAAAACACTCAGAATACATGCCCAGTCAAAAAAAAATAAAAATTTCACTTTGATCTGTCAACAAATTAAAGCAGTTTAAACGTCTCCTTTCTAAGACTGTGGGACCTTTAATGTTTAAATGTATCAGTTTTGACTAATGTGCAGCTGTCACATTAGAAATAAACAGCAGCTACCTTCGAACCGAAGCACAGGAAAGTGAGACAGAGTGAGCCTGTGTCACGTACGGCTGTGTGGTGGGAAGGCCGGGACCCAAATGCAGGATGCGAAACAGCAGAACTAAACTCAAAACAGTATTTACTCGCCAGTAAACACCCAGTGCTGTCAGTGTGTCCCTGGGCAAGACACTTAACTCACATTGCCTGGTGTGAATGTGTTTGGTGGTGGCTGTAGGCATGAACTGGCAGCCACGCTTCCGTCAGACTGCCCCAGGGCAGCTGTGGCTACATTAGTAGCTTACCACTCCAAGTATCATTGAGGTGTGAATGAATGCTGCTTGAAATTGTAACGCATCTTGGGTACCTTGAAAAGCGCTATATAAGTGCTAAGGCATTAATATTGTTATTATTAGGAAATGCAAACCACTAAACATAAAACCCTCAACCTAGGCCGAACAAAAGGCAGAAACACCAGGCCTGGGAGGAAGAGGAAAACAAAACACAAACGACACCACAACAAAGAACAGAGAAAACCCGACGGCTTAAATACACACAAGGAAATCAGGGAGAGTGGAAACAACAGGGAAGAACAGGTGAACCAAACGACACTAATAACACAGAGGAAGCAAAACTAAACACAAAGCACAGGGAACACGAGACTGTCAAAATAAAACAGGAAGCGACCAACCATGAACGCATGCAGACTTAACAGAACACGAGACACCCCGACACAAGAGAGGGAGACCTGAGGAAAAACAGGGAGAACTGAGCTCTAAAGCTACAGGAGAAACGAACACAACAACACAGGAAGACAAGGACCAACTACCAACTGAGAACCTAAAACCCAGTAAAGACAACCAGAAATATCACAAAAAAGAAAACCAGAACCTCACTAAAGGAACTCAAAACACTGGGGCATCGGCCCAGGACCTGTGCCATTCTCTGTCAGCATTATGAGGCTCCCGCTTTGACACCACCCACACTACCATCATTAGTTATTATCAATCTCTGATTTTATCGGCAATATAAAATAACCGATAGATGCAGTGATCCTTTTTATGTAAACCGTAAACCCAAAACAGACGAAGCATCATATGCTTTATGATTCCACATCATTTATTCATGTTACATGAAGAAATGCTCACATCTGGATGTAAACTGTCAAAACAAGGCCGTGTGCTGTTCACCCCATCAAAGTTCAAGTGCTATTCTCTGTAACTTGGGAAAATAAAGAAACTAAATTGACTAAATCAATAAATAAAATTATAGATTTTAAGTATAATTAATTATAGAAATTAAATGTCAGATCTCAAAACTTACAGTCTTCTCTACAAGTTACAAAAATTAGAGAAAGTCAAAGAAAAGCTAAATCTTCATTAGCAAAGAGTCGGAAAACGGGAACAATGTATAAAATATTCCCAAAAATGTTACACATAAACAGCAGCTTGGAGAAACATGTGACCATCATAAAGGCGGGGCATAAACAGTAAAATGCCTCAGGTCTGTGCTTGTGGGATCAGCGTGTAATTGCCAAATAATGTTTATCATTTTTATTGAAACATTGTAGCCATTTTACTTTTCAGAGCGACCAACACCTTCGAGACCAGAGCGGCGTGGAAACTGCTGCAGCTGCTGAAGTTATTTAAGGAAAACCCGTTAGCCGACATGAATCCCGTTGAAGATGTGAGGTCGATGTGAGACTGCTGAAAATAGAGGAAAAGTAAATATGTTTTCGCCAAAGAATGATCATAAATGGAGGTAGAAAATCTACGCTCTTACTCTGCTTCTACATCTAAAAGGGCAAAAGACAGCTGAACTCAGCTAACTCGAAGGGGCCTGCGGGACTTTGAAAGACAAAACTTTTATGAATATGCAAAGATGGCCACAGACAGAAACATAATCGCTCTGAAAATGAAAAACCAAACTTCTGTGCTTCCTCTTCCTCGCCCTGCTTCCCGTCGCTGTGACGCGCGGACAGGAGCGAAACATTAAAAACACATCGGGATCAAGTATTTCAGAGAGGGGCTCCGAGTTGTGCCGTGTCTCACGCTGTGCGTTTGGTCCCAAAGTTGGAAAACACCGCAGCACGTGTGCGTTTTCAGCAGCCGTGCGAGTCAGTCACATATTTATAATTACATAATCTGTTTTACTGCTGAATCATCAGGTTTCAGCCGAGTTTGTGGAAATGAAAACGAAACTGTGATTGTTTCACATTAAGATGTGAATGTTGCAACTTCTTGATTTAAAGAAAAAAGTTCTTAGAAAAGGAAATAAGTAATGTGAGGATTGCTCATAAATTATTAGAGAAGTATTCATGAGCGTAGTGTTTTGACAGTTACGCCTACGTCAGGGGTCCTCCCCCTGTGGTTGGGGTCCACTCATGACAGAGTGGGGGCAAATAAACAGACTCTTATGTTCCATTCACCTCAAAGGTGCTCAAAGATGCGCCTCAGCATTTTACTCTTCTCCTTAATTACTGAATTATCTTTTTTTTTTTTTTGATGTATCACGTAGGTACATTAAGTCAGCCAGAAAGATTTTCGGTCCATGTGTAAACTGTGATAAAAAGAGGCAACTATAAGGGCCTCAAGGGGAGTTTTAGATGTCATCTAAGTGAGATGCATTTAACTTAATGTATATTATTACTGACAGTCGGTGTGACCATTATTATGCGCAAACCATGCGCAGTGATTGCAGTCGCTTGCTTGCCTCTGAACTGCACAAGCTGCAAATTTAAGGGATCAGAAATCAGTTGAATGGTGAGGTGCAGTTCCTCTAACAGCCACTTGGGGCTGGCCCTAAATGTGAGTCAGACTCCCATGTTAAAACTTCAGCAGTAGCAAGTTTGCAGCATGGTTCAAGAACTGCTGTGCTAAGCGAATTTCTCCTATCATGATAACTATAGTACGGCTTTTTTTTTTAACTCATCTGTTTGGATACTATTAAGGCTTAAATTTAGGGTGTGGCTGCTTTAATTGACAGGTGTGCCACACAGGCAGCTAGCTTTATGCTATTTTTTATTTTATTTCAGTCACTGAATTTGATGCCTAGAGTGTTGCTGCCTTTTGAAGCATTTATAGTGGCTTTGAGTGAAATCCTAATAATTTATTAGTCTGTTGCTTTATTTAAAATCAGTGGTTGTGCACCTATACACTTTGTGGATGCAGCTTGTTAGCAAAGCTTGCCAAGCTAACTATTGCTCCACCCTGTCATCTCAGTACGGTCACTTCTGGCTCCAAAAGTAATAAATAACACGGCAGCTGCCAAAACTGCTAACTCTGAGGTTTTAAAATGTGGGCGTGTGATGTCACATTGGCTGCATCCATCTTTTAACTACAGATTATGGAAATCCATGCTGCTTTTTGTCCGCTATTCTTCAGTGACGCTATTTTGATTTCAGGAGTTAATCTGAGACAGAGTACCTTTTTTATTCTACTGCCATGCTAAAAAAAAAAAAAAAACCTGATGAAACAACATTAATAAATATTTACTGCATCTGCAGTAGGTCATGAATGCATAATTCAAGTAAACTCAGGAAAAGGTGGCCTAACATCTGTGGCAGTATATTCAGCTCCTCTTGTGGTCCCAGTAGTGTTACAGGAACCAGTGTGATAGTCGTCCAGGAACTGCAAGGTTTTACCAGTTTTCTTTCAGTAACTTCATTTCCATTCAATAACCAGGTAAGAGTGCCATCCTTTACTTACAGTACAAATAAAGTGCAGTGGAGCTTCTTCTGCGTGTCCTTGCCTCCATACTACTACTTTTTTTTTTTTAAATCAGTCCACCTCAGCCCATCCAGGTGACACTCAGAGGAGATTTAAGGAGTCAGACTCCCTCCCTGTGCCGTGGCCTGAATCACCTGCAGATTGTGGCTGTGTTTGATTGGACCGGGCTCACACCTGGCACCTGCAGCGTTTCAGTTGTTGAGGAGGAGACTAGACTTGGCTAGCCTGTGATGCCAGCTTGTTCCCCAGAGGAGCAGAGACGCCCGTCTGTGACTCTGTGACTCGGCGGGTCACAGTGATGTTTCACGGGAGAAGCTGACCGAGGGCTCCAGCTGGACTCCGTTGGATTTCCTGTTTGAAGGACAGTCCCCGGGACAATCGGTAGGAAGCTGGGTGGAAGAGGAAATCAGAATGAGCTGGAGTCTGCTTTAATGTAATGACCTCATTATTCTGTTCTGAGAGTTACAATAATCCAGTGCTGCTCCCTTTTTTGACCTATGTATCTTATTACTTATTTGTTCTAGTTTCTGTTTCTGAGTGTATTCTATGTGTTTATTGTTGCTGGGCATTTTTTCAGATGGCCCACCAAATCATCACTCCTGTGGATCTTGTAGGATAATTCCTTATTGGTGTATCTTCTCCTGATGGTTTTAGGTTTTACTGTGGAATTCAGAAATGCTGGAATCACGGAAGCGTCCAAATCCAGCACGCTCTTTATGAAGTTACTTCAGTTTGAACAAATTAACTATCATGTTTAAAATATCATTTATTTCAGTTTAAAAGTTAGTATATGTGTTACATCATTAATCTTATTGAAATTGTGTTGCGCTATTGTTGCCAGTAACGTTAGTATTTACAAAAGTGTCATTCTTAACACTACCACCAGATGGCGCAATTAAAACATTATAAATGCTGAAATAATGTAGAGCAGTGAAGGGTGGGCCGAGGCCCCCTGGTGGGCCGCAAAGGTACTGCAGGTTTGAAATTACTCACAAATATGTACAGTTACATATTTATATAAATGTATTTATTTATATAAAAAGTGAATAAAAACTGGTAACAGGAGGTGGTTAGTTTGTGATATTTTCCTTACTCTGACCTAAATGTGCTGCTCTTGTATTGAAGTTTGTGTCCTGGTGGCAAGTGGGTCACATACTGGCATTAGCACTTTACAAATGACTGGGTAGTATTAACAATTTAGATTCAACAGCCTGCGTTTGTTTTATGAATAAAGTTAAAATAAGTTTAAATATTGGGTGGGCCCCGTGGGATTTTCTGGTTAGGTGGGCTGCAGCACTTCTGACTTTGGGAATGGCTGCCGTAGAGACATCAGTCGTGGCTCCTGAAGCAAAGGAACAGTTTGACAAAACCACAATCAGACATGGCTGTGTGAAAAACCTCAACTTTGATAAGGAAGAGGAAAGAGGGCCTCTCTGCAGAGCTGTGACTCAGCGGGACGGTGGGATGGTGGTATATCAAGTGACTGAAGAGTCCTTAAACAGATTTAAAGGTCTGGCTTGTCTAAAGGGTTTTAGGCTAAATCATTAACGATAACCAGCTGGCAGCAAGGTCATGTCCAAAACCAGTGTTTGATAGTTCTGTCTGCGTAGAGGACGATTTGCGAGGCTAACTGCCAGAACAGAAACAAACCTAATGTTCAGGGAAAGTGGAGAAAGGTTCAAGAATGTGTCTCTTCTGAAGGTCACCTAAAAATACTGCACAGAGACACTAAATACTGTTATCTGTGAAGGCCGCTCAACAGAACACAGAGAATAACAGAGCAAAGTAACGGAAAAATTAGATTTTTGAATTTAAGTAGAAATGCATAAAACTCTTAATTTGAAAACTAATTTCCTAATTCTGTTTGGGGGCAAAATAACTGACACATGATGGTGGATGAAATGTATCCAGTTGTGTGCTGAATGATGACTTCCTTGGAATGAACTGCTTCGTCCCATTTACCATCAGTTGCTACCACTTTTCTTAAAGCTTGTGAACTTAAATTTGTCTTTAAGTAAAGACTCGACTTTCTACGTCAGGTGAAGTTTTACTGCTCAGAAATATGAATGAACGTGCTTCATGTGGTTCAAAGACCCCTGGACGGACTCACTGCTTGCAGGTGCTTGCTGTCTGCTCCCATGTTCACGTTGTGTCTTTTCAGTTCTGACTTGATTAAGGCTGAAACACAATGCAGCAAAACGTCACAGGGTTAGTATTTAATTTGGCACGCACAAATGAACACACACAGTCACACCCACAGACACACACACGCACCACATACCTGTAAGAATGATTCCCAGGAAGATCCAGGCACAGAGAAAGAGATTTCCAGCCAGTGGGCCGTGGTCGGTGGTCAGTTTTCCCTGAATCAGAGTGAAAATGATCCCAAATATCTGCACAAAGGTGAACACGCAACACCTGAGCAACAGTGGCTAAAAGAGTACATTACATCCTTAAAAAAAATCACTGATCACAGATTATTATTTAGCTTCTTTAAATAAATGTCTCAGATAATAAATGCATGTCTTCATCCAAGGAATGTAAATCTGTTTGCAGAAATTGCTCCAGTCTTGATGTTTTCCTCCATAAAGCAAACGATAGCTCACACTGCACATGTGGCCCACAGTGCCTTATAGGAGGCGCGCTTATTAAGTATGAAAGTGTTGCAGCCTGTGCGATACCTGAGCAAAAGCATTGAGGAGTCCTGAAGATGTTCCCTCAGACTCGGGGTAGGTGATCTCCACTCCAAACTCAAAGCCCAGGGGCAAGTACCCGGTCATGAAGAACCTGAAACGCCGACGTCACAGAAAAGAGGCTTAGAGGCAGAATAAGATCCAGTGACCAGATCCAAAAAGTGTAAAGGAATATTGAGGTTTGATATTTCCAAGTAAACATCTACAGAGTATCTGTTTGACCAAGAGCACTGAAAGAAAGAGACAGCTCTGCGTGCATCACGGTCACGTTATGAAGGTAAAACCTGGCTGTAAGATCAGCGTTCCAGTTATTAAAGTAGCAAGATATGTAACCAGGACTGAAGAAGACAATGAATATATGAAGGGATTTGGCTCATGAAAGGTACAACAAACTCTTAGCATGGGCCAAAGAACTGTTAACATTGTTACCACACATATATATAAAAAAACAGACATCACATAAAGGGAATATTTTAGTAGTCCAGTAGGATCAGCGATGAGAGACGAGTGGGAATATTCCAGCCTCTAAATCCAGTTCAGTATTATATAAAATATTTTGTACACATGCAAATATTTTTACATATGCAAACTGCAGAGAGAAGCACACGATGACCTTTTCACAACAATCACCAGGTTTGAAAGGACAAAAAGTGTATGCAACTTCCACGTGTGTGCCTCCTGCCCTGTCACTCTTTCACGAGTCAAACCCTCAAACCCTGCAAACCTGATGTTTCTGCATAATGCATAAACAGCAGGAACACAGCCATTCATTTCATATGGCTACACAACAGGAGGTGCAGCTATTAACTACTGCGACCGCCATACGACGTCCTGTGCCACCAACGGCTGTGGGAGGAAAGTGGGCAGATATGCAGCAAAAACAGGCAGACGTACCCCAGGGCTCCCGCAGTGATGAAGACCAAGTAGATGCTGTCGAGGTCGAGCGTGAAGGTGAAGACCAGCATGCCCAGAAACGACAGGATGTACACGATCAGAGTCGTTATCCTGTGAAAAAGGAACAGCACGGTCACGAGAGGCTCAGGATTACGTTCTGCGACCCTCCCCACACAGACCACAACAGACTGACAAAACCTACGAAGACGAATTAAAATAAAGCTTTAACTGAAGACTGAATCAGGATTTCACAATAAAGGCATCCATTCATTTCTCCAAACTCCCTTCAGACTTTCACCGAGTCTCCTCTCCTGCTGAAGGATTCCTGTACTCTGTGTCGGGCGTATGAAGCAACACTATATGATCACAAGTATGCCTGACCTGCTCCTTCCTGTGCTGGAGGGAACTCCTCCCTGTGTGGCTCACAATAATATTTCACCGCCAGCACGCCAGCTCAACATGTCTCAGCATGAAAATGCCCTCACCACCTGCCCCGAGCCTGTTCTCAACCCCACCCAAAAGTGCTGACTGTGAACTAGAGCTCATTGTTTATGGGGGCATGGCTGGTCCCATGGAGACTGCCTTAGCTTGTGAACTATCACCTAGTCTACAATCATTATAAAGCAACACATCCGCAAAAAATACGAATAATTCTGCCCTCCAGCAGGCCCTCATCTATAAACAAACTGTATGGATATAAAAGTGTGCATTTGCCACCTACTTGTACAACTTTGTGCGGTCCAGCCACAGCCCACAGAGGATGGATCCGACCATCCCGGCGACAACCAGAGTCAGACCGATTCTCCCGGCATTCAGCTCCTGGTTCTGAGGAGAGGGGAGAAACACTGCAGCTGTTTAAAGGGCTCTGGTCTCCCTCTGAGCTGAACATGCAGCATTTCAGCAGAGACACAAAGTCTGTCACAGGTGGAGGTAAAAAATAAAAAAAATCACAGTTCAGAGCTGCGAGGTCATCTAACAGTTTAGACAAAGAGTTTTGTAAGGTCACGCAAGGTTGAGGAGCTCTCAGTGTGTGTGTGTGTGTGTGTGTGTGTCTGTGTGTGTAGATAGTGTGTATTGCTGAGACAAGTGAAAACTGAATGAGCATCAGCTTGTCTATCAGTCAGTGTGTGCACAGCGTCTGAGGGCAGCAGACAGAGAATGACACGAGTCTTTCAGAGTGATTGGATCAGTCTGTGCTCTGCTGATTTTGCTTCTGTGTGTGTGTGTGTGCGTGCGTGCGTGCTGTCAGAGTTATGGTGGGCAGCAGGCATGCATGAAAGCAGCTAATGAACTCAGGGCCACAGACAATGACCTCGTGTCTCACTGCAGCCATCAGAGCTTCTCTGTTCTTCGGGTTCTCAGGACGCACAAAGATTTAACAGAGAGCTGAGAGCTTCACACTTCAGCACAAAATACAAAAACGCAGAACTGCATCCGATGAGCACCGAAACATTTCTTTGTAAATGTTTGTCTGTAGGGGCCGTGTGTGATTTTGGGACGGTGTGTTTACCTCGTAGCAGGCCATGATCATCTGGTTGAGAAGTGTTGAGACGGAGTAGAAGGAGCCAGTCATTATGCCTGCACACAGTTAGTTTCAGCAGCATGAAGCTTTAAACTGAATTTGCTCATGATGAGTGTGTGTGTGTGTGTGTGTGTGTGTGTGTGTGTGACATTTTCAAAATGTCAGATTGCAAATATTTCGTGTGTGTGTGATCGGAGGATGAGCTGCTGTGGTGGCTGTGGGCGTCGTCGTCTCGTTTTCATGTTAAAAACACTTTTAACCCACTTTCAGCCGAAATGTAACGGATACAGTTTGAGGCACTTTCAGCGAAAATATTACTAATGATCAAACTTTGAGCTCCTTAGCTACTCTGCATTTATGTGTGTGTAAATAATATTACAGGAAACAACTGCAATTCGTGTCTTTCTGCATTACTTGGAGCAAAATATGTCAGGACCTAGTCGTGTTAAGCATGTTAAAGTTCAGAGGGGCCCTTTAAGTGCTTTACTGGCCCCGGTGTCTTTGGGGTTAATAGCTCTAAAGGTCTTGAAATTTACACACAGCAGCAAAAAAGGTTGTGAAATTCAAATTTTTTCAACTTCGGTGTCACACGCTTTATGTAAGGAAGCTTATCGGAGGTGAGATTATGGCCAGCTGTGCCGGGACTGCAGAAATCGAGGTTTACAGTGAGTACACGCAGCAGTAGAATTAACTGCAGTACTTAGGGCAGTACTGGTAGCTGTGATAGTCTGTACAGGTGATTGTAGTGGGTAAGGAGCAGCAGATGTTGTTACAGTGGGCCTTTTATTCATCATGGCCATCACAGCCTGTCAGTGCTGTTACTGATACAGTAGTCGTACGCAGTGACAGGAGGAAACATCATATCATATTTGTAGGAAATATCGGGGCTGCTGAGTGTTGCCAGTCTTTATTTTGACTAACGGTAATCTGTTAGATTAGCTGAGCCGTAAGAGTCTTCAAAATGTTACCAAAGATGAAGAGAAACAGTGTGAATGTCTGCATAAATCGGAGGTGTTTTCCACCTACCGTAGCTGATGAGCAGCAGGACGAAGGCCTTATTCTTCGCCAGGTTGAGGATGGACTGTTTGTAGGAGTAATCTTCAGGAGGGGAGTCTGGTAACACGGCCTGGGCTTGGCTGGGAGGGAGAGGAGGTCTGTCTTTGATGACTGTGGAAAAGGCAGAAACAGTTAAATGATGGACCTTCAGATTTTAAAAGAAGCATAAATATTTATTTATCCCAAAGGTTGGGAAATTACTGATATGTGGACGGCCCAGGAGCACTCCTCACGGAGCAACAAATACACCACATTTTGAATTATAAATGATTTGTCTAGATGCTTAATCCTAAACCCCATTTCTGCTGGTTAAGGTCTGTACTGTGGAGAATGTCTGAGATAATTCTCCTCTCACGGGGACATCGTGGGCCTCAGCTGCGTAACAGCACACTTGCACACCTCTGTTCTCACGGACAGAGGGAAACCACAGGGGTCTGAGTCTGAGCACCGTTCCCTGGAAACTGGAACAGATCCAGTCCCTAGAAAATGCTTGCTGCCTTCCCCGATGAGAGCCGGTGTGCGACTGTGTGCGGCAGTGGCGTGTACCTAAAACTGCGAGGACGAAGAGGAGCGTGGAGACGGCGGCTGTGCCGTAGAACATGATGCTGATGTTGTGACCCGTGAGTTCAACATCATCGGGAGTGTTAGGGACCAGAACAGGAGGCAGCAGGAAGCCAATGGCTGTCCCCAGCTAGGAAAAAAGGCACATGAAGAGAGAAAATTATTATTCACTCACACAGATATGACTGCTGTTACGCTCAAGGATAAACAACTGGTAATCTGCTTTTGTTGCTTTCTGTGACTAATAAATTATAATGATCTACTTCCATGTTTGCGGTGGTCCTGTTATGTTTATTAGTCTCTAATTTTTCCTTTTATAGTTACAGAAGTGTTGCTATTAGGAACATACCAGAGTATAATAATCCAAAAAAGCTTCATCTGGTAATAATTTGTGTCCTTTGCTGTCATTTATTAAGTATTCGCTCTAAAAACTGTGAATGATATCGTTCATGTTGCGCACGCCTCTCTGCCTCCACACACATCGATCCTTAAAACACTCCTATCGATAACCTGTGGCACGCGCACACCCTCGCGCACGCGCTGACCTGGTTTCCAAGCACCGCCGTGGCGCACGCGGTGGAGACCTCCCGCGGTCCGAACCACACCGAGGCAACGCGGGAAGGCAGGCCGAGGATGAACACCTGCGCCACGGAGCAGATGACCTGCGCGGCGATGGTGACTCCGAACAGCTCGGGGCTCACGCTGCCGCACTTGAGCCAGGCGCCGACGCAGTTGAGGCCGGCGCCTAACAGGGCCGTTAAGCGCAGACCCTTCCGGTCCAGCAGCCAGGTGGCAGGGAAGATGAGCGGCACGTACGCCACCATGTAGACGATGGAGAGCCAGTCCACCTTGCCGTTGGTCACCCCGTAGTACTGGGTGAACACATTGGTGATGATGCTGTACTGGATCCACTGGAAGGCGTTCACCAGGGAGTACAGGCTGAAGACGGCCAGCACGGCGAACCGGCGCCGGTACAGCCTCGTCTCCAGCCTTTTCCCTTCCTCCTCCTCTGCATCGCCTTTTCCTCCCCCTCCTCCGTTGGGCAGCATCACCTCGCTTTCATCAGGCGGCGCCTCCTTTTCCTCCTCCCGCTCCAGCTCTAGTGCGTCTGGCTCCCCCGCCCCGCCCGTCTGCGCCGCTCCGTATGTCTGTTCCGCGTACCGCTCCTCGCCCGCAGCCGCCTCCACTTCTTTCCTGCCGACCGTGATGTCGTCAGGTGCGCCGGTATCCGCGCGCAGATGCTCCTGCACGAGCTCACCGGCGACCATGGTGCGTGTTTAAAGCCGTTTGCTCCGTCTGCGCGATGCGGAGTCCAGGGATGATCGACTGAAGCGAGCGAAGCAGGAAACAGAGATGTTTCCTCATCTGGTTACCAGTGAAAAGGAAGAGGAGGCTGTAGGTGACTAAAACGTGACCCAGGCGCAGGTTGCATATACGTGAGTATGAGAAGGATCTACTTTAAGCAGTCCCGCTCCTATAAAGCACTGCTGCACGGTTTCTCTGAAGCAGCACGCTGCTGCCGGTCCCTCCCTCTCTCTGTGTGTGTCTGTGTGTGTGTGTGTGTTTTACTACAATCCTGTGTCTTTTTAAGCTGACTCTGACACGAAGCCTTTCGATACCGATGGGCCAATAGCAGAGCAGCTTGTGGTATCTATTTGTACTGCCTGTCGGGGCCTCTCAGTGAGTGTAACCGTTCACCATGTGGAGGCTCTGATGCAACAGAAAATGAAATAAGACTGACAGGAAGTGATAAAAAAAATTCAGTTTAAATACTAAATTAACTTATTTTAAATCTTCTTTCCAGTAATAATGTTTGTGGGATGTGGACTGATTTTTTTTTTTTTAATCCTTCTGTTTTCTACCAAAATAGATGAGCGAGTTATTATCATATTTGGTCTGAGCGCCTTCTTTTTGGTCCTTTCATATGTCAACATTAAAAAAAAAACCTTGTGGGTTTAACTGTGGTTTGGAATCAAGTGACAGACGCAGCCTTTGCTTTTAGATCAGGCTTTAAATGTTCTTTTGTCTAAAGCAGGGCTACAGCCCGGACTCATTCCTTATCTATGCTGCTGTAGGCTCAGACTGTGGAGGAATTTCCCATAATGCCCGGAGCATTTCTTCTCCACTCCCTTCTTTTTCACACCTGGTGCGTTTGTATGCCACTGCTGCATGTGACTGACTGTTTTATCCTCTCTCTCGTCTTTCTCTTCCCCCTCACCGCCCAGCTGGTCGCAGCAGATGGCGGTGCCTCCCTGAGCCTGGTCCAGTGGGAACTCATCCTGTTAAAAAGGAGTTCTTCCTCCTCGCGGTTGCCAAGTGTCCATCAGGTTGCTGGGGTTCGCTCTGATACTGCAGACTGTTGTTGTGAATTGGTGCTATGTAAGTGACTGAATACATTAAAAACAATGTTTCTTTAGTGTGTAGCATTGCTGCCTGCTCCATATACTCAAAGCATCCTGTCCATATGCTGAGCATTATCTGCTCTAATCCTAATCATAGTGTGACCCAGTGAGACTGGCTGCAGCCTTAAGTACAAACTGCAGGAAGTCTGATTCTGCAGGTGATGCACACCTACAGAATAATCTCAACATTTGACTGCTTTCTTTTATTTACTTTACTTTGTAGACTGTTATCATGAAATCTTCACACGTTAAATGGACTCACACAACCTTTAAAATACAGGGAAGTAACATTTCACCGGCCTCGGGTTAATATTTCCACTGAATGTTCAGCGCAGTGTTACATTTTACTCCAGCGAAGATAATATTTGGCTTGCGGTAATTTCTAATATCTCGAGCTTCTTTGCTCCTTTCCCGAGAGGATCAGCTAACCTTTTGTCCACTTGTTGCCTCAGTTTGAAATCGGGGACGACAGAAACGAGCTCCTACACTGTCACTGTTTCCAGACACCAAACAGAAAATAAACTAACTGGTCTTCAGTGATTCAGTGAATGAATATGAAAATCAAAGAGCCACATTTCATATATACTAAAGTTTGTGTGAATTTTAATTCTGTGACTTTAGAGAGGAGTTTTGATCCAACTTCAAACTTGGAAGAATTTCTTTGAAACTCTGATATCAGTGTTTTCGTGCCTGCTTCCTGAAAAATAATCGAATAAAACTAAAGGAAACTAAACTCCTTCCACAAAAGCTTCCTATTCCAAACTACACTGATCCTGACCCTGAGGAGGAAAAGCAAATATAGCAGCAGGATACTGAGGGAGCTGCACAGAGTGGCTCATCGTCTCGAACAGAAGATCTTCGATGCGCTCCTTCTGGTTTCTTGTTGCCCCGGTAACAATTTGTCGTCACAACTTAACTTTGGATAATTTATGAAAGGAAATTTAGCCCCAATTGGGACCGTCGGTAAAAAGCGATGTCCGGGTGTGAGGAGCAGGCTCTGCTGGAGCTGAATCAGCGCAGGGAGACGTGGTGTCAGGTGGAGAAGAACCCCCGGCAGCTCTGGGAGAGATCCCAGAGGAGACATTACCGGAGTCACCTGAAGACCGGCCCGGTTCTCCTAACAGCTCTGAGCGGCGGACCGCAGCGCAGGGCGGCCTGCACCCAGCGGCCTCCCCCCGCCAATCTCCCGGAGAGAAGGCACTTTGAGGAGAGCTGTAAGACAACATTCCTGCAGATCTGATATACACAGTGTGTGTGTGTGTGTGTGCGCCACAAATACTTTAAATATTTGAATATCTGGGCAATTAGGCTCTGAAAGGTTCAAGGATCACATCCCAAAGTTACTGAGTTTCTGAAGGATGAAGTTGCTGCTGCACATGACATCACACTGGGGCCCTAACCCTCCAGGTTACCTGGTTTATAACAAATTAAAATATAACAAATGTCTACATCAGGGGTGTCAAACATGCGGCAGAATCATGGCCAGTTTCACAGCCTGAAGGAGTTCCCCCACGATCTGCTGTAACACCTCTCAGTAAGACGCTTAAGGAGCCAGGCAGATGTTTCTGAGCCCGAACAGACCGAATGTGGAAAAACAGAGATATTACGTTTATGCAAAATTTTCACGCAGAGGTTTTCCTGCTGCAGTCGAGATTAAATTAATGATGTGGCCAACGAAGTAAAATGATTCCATATCACTGATCATCTCCTGCAAATGTCCCACTTGTACTGTAATTAATTGGCTTAAAAATCTCCAGTGAAGCCACTGAATAACTTCTGCTCATCTCGGTCAGGATGCCACGTTTTTAATCACTTTATAAAAAAAATATGGGGTAAAATGATGCTGAACCAAAATGATTTATGAAGGGAAATAAAGAGTTTGCTGCTCTTATTCTACTCAAGTTCATTCACGTTCAATAAAACCTGTGCGTGACCTTGCCGTTTCTGAAGCGGGTCGCAGCAGAAACCAGAAACCGTGTCGTTTGATTTTCTCCAAAATGATGTCTGACTCCTGTAAGCCACGCCTCCTCTCTTTCAGATAAAGCTCACCTGGTGTAAACCGCTGCAGCCCTGAGAAGACGACCCGAGCTGGTGCTGCAGATGAATCTGAGACGCAGACACGTCGCAGCTTCGATGAAGCGTTCCTGGCATAATAAAATACCCAAAATATGCTGGAGATCACGACGCATGAGCTCAAGTGTCCACCTTTGCCTCAAAGACTTGTTATTGGTAATACTGAAATGAAAGACTGAGTTTAAATTAACTTCCACCCATCAGTCAAAAACTTTAGTCCAGAGTGACTCAACAGTTATTTACAATTTCTGCAAGACATTGGTTCATCTTGTGCAACACTAAATAATGACTTAATATCATTTTTTAAATGTGCTGCTATTCAAACATTAGCCGTGTATCCGTTATGAGTTTAAAATCGGACATGTTTACATTCATGTAACATTGAACATCTGAGCCTGAGTAAAATACCAAAGCAAGTCATGAAGTGGGTTATGCTCCCCCCGGCGTCACCCACTGGGTGAGCCTCACACTTTAAATCTCAGCATGTTTTAGCTTTGGGGAAGAGTCTGTATGCATTTTGTGCCGTGATGAGCTGAACAGTTTCTGCAGAGACACCTTTGATGTCGGCGATGTAGCGGCAGGGCAGAACGATGTTGCTGGGCTCATTCCTCGCCTGATAAACAAAGAGAGAGATGTTAAAAAGCTGTGGTTATGTTACAGTTACCAAATATGCTGATGATTTTGAAGCATTTGAAACTCACGTGCTTGTCGAACCCCAGAGCAGGAGAGTCGGTTTCAAGACAGATGTGTTCCAGCGGGATCTGCTTGATTAGCCTGTCTCTCTGCGTGGCAACACCAAAATGAGTTACTCGGGTAAATCGGCAGCAGCACAAACCATTTCCCACAGGTGGATGCTTCTCCCCTTACCTGCCGGCTCCCGCAGACAGCGGGGGGGAAAGAGAAGAGGTAACCCGCCTTCACGCCTTCCAGAGCGACCGATGGCTTTCCCGCAAAGTTGTGAAGCAGAGCTCGGCTGACGCCTGGCAGAAAAAATCAGAATATGTCGTGAAGTCCAAAAGTCTGCAGATGCATGATTCGCTGGAGTGTAGCACCCACCTTGTTCTCTCATGGTCTCAATCGTGACCGCAGCAGCTGATCGGGATTGCACGTTCCTGTGCAGGAAGTCATGCTGTTACATGGATCTGAATCCCAGACTACCATCACTGAGTCACGTATGCATGCTTGATTTGATCAGGTCTGACCATCACAGGAACGCAGAGGAACACGTCCTGCTAATCAAATGCAGCTCCAGCCAATTTCATATGTGATAACTTTGTAAAGAAGTTATAGTACCGCTGAGTTTATCAGGGTTCCTGCAGGTCTCGGTGCACTGGGCCGTCTTTAATCTAAAAATATGATCTTGTTTGCTCCTTAAAGCCATCTTTTAAAAACTCTGGCACAATTGGAACGAAGGCAGTGAGATCCTGGGCTTCCCACTGACCTTCAGCTGCATGAACCCTGTTTTGTCTTTATGACGGTCGGGCAGCCACAGAGGGGCCAGATTTGCGTTGTGGTAATAAATAAATAAAATAACACGACAACAAACACGTAGTGAAATTCTACCTGCTGTGATTCAGTCTGACAATCTTTTATTTAGTGCTCACACGGGCAAGTCCAGCTCCTTGGCGATGCTGAGCTGTTTGATGAAGACGCTCATTTGGTCGTCTCGGTCCTGCTGAGCCGGGGCGCACCAGGGCGTGAAGTCCAAACCAACCTGACAGCAAAAGGAGATAAAAACCGTCTCAGGCTGCTTTTAGATCCTGCAGGGACGTCTGACATGAAGACCAGAACTATTTTCTCTTTCTTCCTCCTAAGATCCAACATCAAGTCTTTTTTTAAGAGGGTAAACTCAAATTAAGGCTTTATTAATTGTCCATAAAGGCCTCTAAATGCTCACCATTAAAATGGTATTCAAAGCATCGATTTAAAAGTTCAATATTTAAGGGATGCACACTTTTTTTAAGGATCTGCAGATCAAAACTTCATATCTATAATTTCTTTGCTTTTAAGTATCAGATGAAGGCGAGTCTTAAACTCTAGACTCTGAACTAAGTCAGTGAATTTCTTACCGATTATGTTTTGTAAGTAAAATATCCACAAATGTGTGAAAAAACATTAATATGACACTAACAACACTTTAATTTTCTTCCACTTAACTGTAAAGCAACATCTATAAAACACAGAGACGCCGATGTCATCAACCCGGCCAAAAAACTCCGGCGAGGAGGAGGTTAAGGTCACCATCTCTCAGGTGATTCAGTTCTCACGGAGCTCAAGTCCAAATTAAGTCGAGTCAAATTGAGTTTGATTATTTAGCCCAAAACCACAAAGTTTCCCCATGTGCCAAATTTCAAGGCCTCACCTTCTGATAAAAGTTCAACTCTTAGTTTAAGTCTCAATCCTGCCGCTCAGATGCAGATTAAAGAGACACTGACAGAACAAATTGAGTTAATCTACTCACAGGGGAAAGGGTTACACACTCAGACTCTTCTCAGTGCCTCCAACATAGTCCATATAATAAGAATAACAGCTGGAAGCAGCAGTGAGAGTGCTGCCTCAGCCCTGTGATGCCTGAAATCGGCACAAACACATTCCTCAGTGAGACCATGCAGACGTTCCCTGCAGCATTAGCGCCTGCTGGAGGGTGAACGGCGTCTGTGATTGTCTTGAGAGGAAGACTGTCACTGTGTTCATTAACCTCTTCTTACAAGGGAGATTAGGAGGTAAACGGGGGCTTTTAACAGGTTTAATCTGCTTTGCTTTGAGAGAGGTTACATTAAAACTTAAAGGATTCATTAACTGGGGGCAGAAACAGTGTGTTTGTGTGTGCGCGAGACCACTGGATCTCTGAACATCCTTAAACCTCCAGAAGCTGGTGTATCTGTGTGTGAAGTTACAGTCATGTAATTGCGGCTTTCCTTAGTGATCATGTGGAGTCTGAGATCCACGACACTTCTTATCCACATGAAGAGGTTTAGCCTGGAGTTGGGGGGGGGGGTTGTAGCTGACAGCCCACAAAATCATATTAATTCTGCAATAAAATAAATAGTTTAATGTGACGACCCACTCTGCTCTGCCTTTATGTAGCAGGTCTCCTGCAAGCACTGGAGGGCTGGAGTGGCTCGTTTGCTAATTAGTGACACTGGCAACACCTGGGCCCAATGTGTGCCAGTGCTCTATGTAAGTTCTCACAGGTCAGTTGATGGGGGCTTTCCTTCTTGAGATACTATTTTGGTTTTTGGTTTGGTTTCTCACACTGGACAACATTATTTTTTATTTCACTCATGCACTCACTGACACTGCTGATTGTACTGATTACACATATGATGATTAGTTTGAGTTCTGCTTCTGTTCCTTTAATTTAAAATAATTTTAAAAAAAAAAACTTCATTAGCATTTCTGTGCATCTCCCTTTTGGTCATGGCTGTGCGTCCTGGTTCGTGACAATTGGGGGCTCGTCCGGGATCATGCTGGAATTGTTATGATGTTGTGAGGTGCTGCCAGGACCTTGGGTTTGTGTGATGCAATGTGGTTCATGACAAAGAGATGAGTGTGAGGTTCAATTAGAGGTTTAATGTCTACCTCTCCAACAGCGACGAGGCGTTCTCTGTGGTTATAGAACTGTGGAACGGCTGCGTCCAGATCCTGTGGAACAGATTCCTTCATTAAAGTATGAGCTCAAAAAAATGGGACGCAAAAATGCATCGACAGGGAGGCACGTTCAATGTACAGAAGGCTCACAACCTTCTTATATAAATATATATACACTCATTGGACACTTTGTTAGGTATACCTGTCCAGCTGCTTGTTGATGCTAATATCTAACCAGCCAATCACATCGCAGCAACTCATTACATTTAGGCATGTAGACATGGTGAGCATGCTGAAGCAGACTGGCAGCAGAAGACCACCTCGCTGACACTCCTGAGGCTTGTATTTGCAGACTCACCAAAACTGGCCAACAGTGGACCTGATAAACAAACTGAAGCAACAACATGAAAGCCTGGATCCACCCTGGCTTGTATCAGCAGTTCAGGCTGGTGGTGTCACGGTGTGGGGGATATTAATGCACACCTTGGGCACCTTAGTGCTAGCCGAGCATTGTTTAAATACCACAGCCTTTCTGCCTTGCTGCCCATGTCCTATAAAACGGGACATTCACATCATGGATGCAGCTGAAAAATCTGCAGCAGTTGTGTGATGCTGTCATTTCAACATGGACCAAAATCATGAAGGAATGTTTGCAGCACCTCATTAAATCCATGAAGAATTAAGGCAGTTCTGAAGGCAAAAGGGGGTCCAACACAGCAAAGTGTACCTAATGAAGTGGCCAGTGAGTGTATAATATTAAATTGGATGTGATAAGCATTGAGATTATATATAGAGAGATTTTAGTGGAAAGTATGTAGAAACCTTTTCTGTATCAGGAGGTGCTGCTTGTTTTTACACCACAGCCTCAGATTTCCACTGCAGTAAACAAACTGCATGAATTACTGTGTGTGTGTGTGTGTGTCCCTCCTTCACTGCAGGCTTCAGCTCTCCACCGGGGACAGAACTGTGACGTCGGGATATCGATTCTCTTCCCGTTTTCTCATCATTGTTAAAGTCAAATATTTAAAAGTCGGATGTGCTGCAGGTTGTTTTACTTACCTGAGGTTTCACACTGCGCTGCTGAGGCCCGCCGCCAGCCTGCAGCGGGTGGATGCCAAAACACGGAGCCACAAGATCTGGATATCTGTGAGAAAGAAAGTCAACATAACACCAAAGATAACAAATGCAACGCTTTCCAGCTGGGAGCGGCTGAGCAGAGCAGTGTATACATTTGTTTTCTCTACACTCTGCATGACTGACTTTAGAGAAGAGGTAACACAAGCTCTGCTCTTACCATCAGCACAGATGATCCAGCACCTCAGTGTGTCTGCACGCTTTTACTCCACAAATATTAGTTGAGAAAACGTAACCCCTTTTTTGTGCTTAGATGGTTTTATGTATTCAATCAGCACAAAACTGAAATCATGTCTTGTTTTTCCTGTCTTAGTTCACTTTAGTGAATCTTGCAGGTTTTATTTTCTCGAGGTATTCTTTCTTGTTGTTACTTGTATTCACTGCACTGGCCCTCAGTGTAGGAGAACAGAGAACGCACTTTGCAGACATGCAGACCTTTCCTGTAGCTGGAGAACTCGGGCAAACTCTCCACCTGCTTCTGTAACTGCAACCAGAGTCTTTACACCAGCCTACACAGGAAGACACAAAAACTGCTTTCATACCAACTGCGTTTTAAATATTAGAACTGTACCTACTATACTTGTGTGAACCAGCATGAAACATTTAACTACTGCTTTCAAAAGGCCCAGACAAAGTTACTAAAAATGTATAAAATGTATGAGTCTGGGATCTGCAAAGATCTTCTGGAGTCAGAGGAATTCATTTTGCTTACCTCCCTCGTCCTCTGGATCACATCCTCACAGTCCTACACAGAAACAAAAGCTTTGTGTGTTAGGTGTGTGTAAAGCTAGGAGCTGGAAATGAAAACATGTCTGTCCTAAACCTCCTGCCGGTAATTTAGATTACCTCTTCAAACTCATGAGCCGAAATATGACAGTGACAGTCAACGAAGCCATTCTCCATTTAAAACTAACAAATTAAAGCTAAGAAATAAAACAAAACTAGAATAACTCACAGCTCTGCTTTACTAGCATCGCTACCAACCAGCCCGGAACGGTCCTCCGGAACTTAAATGTTCCTTCACGGTCAGATTTGGCAGTAGGTTTCACGTCCAGTTCCGGGTTGCGTTAAAAATATAAACAGTTTGGCGGTAAAGATGGCCGCGGCAGAGAGCGAAGTCTCACAGAGTGGGGAAATAAAGGAAGAATACAGAGTGCAGGTGTGCTCGAAGAAGGAAGTGAGTGAGCAGGTGAATAAGTATAAAGAACTTTTAAGGACGGCTCTGGACGGACAGCCGGAGGACTTCCCGGAGGAGACGAAGCGGGTTTTACTGCAGGAGCTGCTGGCGGTGAGTCCGGGTCCCTGCTCCGGTCTGTGGGGGCTGCAGATGATAATGCGGAGGTTACTAAACTGTGCATACCAGGCGATTCAGCAGAGCCTTAAATAAGGATTTTTTTTTAAAGAATAAAGGTTGTCTTTCTCACGCGGGTTAGAGGTTTACGCCAAATTTAACTTTAAAAGTGTCGCATTTAATGTTTACGTCGCAGTTAACAGTCAAATACAACCGCAACAACGGTGAAAGCCCCTATTACTACTTTAATATTAACTTACAAGTTTCCGCTTATCTATATTCATAACTTTTTTTGTATAGATGCTTTTTACAAGCTCGTAGGTAGACCTGATGTGACGGAGACAGTGGCACTGACAAAAACACAGGAGGCCAAGCTGAAGAAGATAAGCTCTTCAGTGGGAGTGACCAGGATGGACAAGATGAGAAATGAATCTATCAGAGGGACACCTCAGGCCGAGCGGTTTGGAGACAAAGTTGAGCTGAGATGGTTTGAACATGTGCAGAGGAGGGATGGTTGATGTAGCACACAAACGGTGCTGAATGTGGAGCTGCCAGGCAGGAGGAAAAGAGGAAGACCGCAGAGAAGATTTGTGGATGTAGTGAAGGTGATGGAGGCAGATGGTCCAGTGTGTCGACTCCTAAAGGCAGCAGCCAAAAGAAGAAGAAACTAAAGAGACTTTTCTGTCTCGTGCTTTAGCGTCATTTGTTCTTGTTGGATTCTAAAGCTAGTAAAGTAAAGGCATGAGCGTCAAGAGACAGCAAAAGATGTTAGAAAATGGGTCCAGTAACAAGAAAATGTTATGGTTTGTCATTTAGAGGTACATTATTAAAAACAAAATGCATTGTTACTAACAGATCCTAAAAACAGTGTTAATTTGTTCTTTTTGCATATCTTTTATTGCAGTTAATCACAGATTTATTCTCTGCACATCCCTTAACGCTCGCTCTGAGTGTAATGCCTAAAACATGCAGCAATCAATAGAACTGCTTTCTTTAAAAAGAAAAAAAAACTATATCACACATACATAATGTCACTAAAGTTAATGTATTTAATCACCAGAGGAAAGCCCTAAATTTCACTCGGAGCCCGTGCTTGGACAACACAATTTCCTGAAAATGATCCCGGTAGTCGTCTTTGGGCTCAGATTGCACAGGACAACTCTGCAAAATAAAGTGCAATGAGGCTTTCTGTGTTGACCAAAAGTGAAACTTCATTTAGCTAATCTGATCCCGTTGCAGTTGCGCAGCTGACGTCATTTTTAACGTGTGTTACTGCTGATTGTGTGTTTGTCTGTCAAAACTGTGCAGAATTTCGAGGTTGCCGTTCAGGCTAATGTGCTGGTGAATGGAAGCCCGTGGGAGGAGGCGCCTGATGATGAAGGTGATCCTTCGGCCTCTTCATTCTCTTTACAACTTGGTTTGTTCTGAATTCATACATCTGAAGGGCAGCTTTATTTAACGAACCGCTGTCTGCTTCTCCACCCACCCCCCCCCCTCCACCGCTAACATGCTCTGCAGAGGTTGAAGCTATAGATCTGGAAAGCCTCCTGGACGATACCATCGTTGAGACCACAAGAAGGCGCCGTACATTCCCCAAAAAGATCCTTCCCCATGTGGTGCACGCCCTCAAGGCTGAGCGCAAAATCATGGTGGGGCTTTTGTTTAGTTATTTACAGGACTGATTTACTGTGCATCATTCTGTCTAATTGTCGTACAAATTAACAAGTGTATTAGGCAACTAAAGCACATAAGCACCATGACATGTAAATACTTTGAATCTACACTAACGGCAGTATCCACAGGAGCTCTAACTTCAGCTGTGTCGGTGTTTCAGGAGCTGTATGAGCAGACGGTCAAACCTCAAGAGATGGTCAAAGATGCTGATCAAGGTAGTTACCTCTGATCGCTTTTACAGGCACGCACACACATTTTTTATTTCAGCTTCTGCTGTTTTCAGATGCCGAACATATAGCAGTGACTGCCTGAGCACTGCACCGCTGGCTGCAGCACTTCTGTCTTTCACTGTTTTAAAGTTTGGACACTCACTCCTACGGTTATAATTAGAAAAAAAAAAACCCCACATAAAGTGGCCTTTATCCAGCGAGGGTAAAAGGTGCTATTTTAAAGTGAATTTAGGAAGAACTGGTTCTTTTTTAAGGCAGACATGAAAGTTTCGGCGTCACTGAAGTGAAAGACCCAAATGCATCAGTACTTCTTGTTCGCCATTTTCAGCAGACTGAAGCGACGGCTGAGAATAAAAACACGTTGGCAGGTTGTGAATGACTCATGAAGCAATAACATTGGATAAACTGTAGTATCACTACAGTCTATCCATTGATAGCGCTCGATATATTTATTTTAAGCGAGCGCTAGTTTTCGTGGGATATCCGTGAAAATTCTTTACAACATAACTGCATTATTTTCATAGTAAATTGCTTCCTGAATGCTGAATTCTTTATTTTCTACATAAAGAAATAAAAGAACCCGGGGAGAGCGTAGGTCCTGTCGTCCTTCAGATAAGATGAAGCATGTTACCGCAGAGCGCAGAGTAGGACACGATGGCATGCTGGGTGCTTTTTTTTTGGGCTTGAAAATAATAAATGATGCTAGAAAAGAGAAGCAAAGTCTTGCATGGCCTCCTGAAAACTCTGCAAAGAAGATCTTTACCACAACAGTGTGGATGACGACAACATACCAAATGGATCTTTTGCACGCACATATCGCTGCCTTCCATAAGAGTGCCGTTCTTGTGTGTGTTTCACCAGAGAACATCATGAGTGATTTGTCAGCAGCTGCTCCTGGGGTGGTGAAGCAGGCCATCCAGGTTATAAAGGTAACATGCCGAACACTTTTTGCACATCTACCTTTGTGTACCCAGTCATTACTGACACACATTTTCTTCTACAGTCGATCAACACTCTGCAAACGCAAGCTGAAGGCCTCTGTGAAATCCTCAAAACGAAACCCAGTCAAGCCTCTCTGGAGATCCACAGAGAAGTGTTTGGTTTTAATGACCAATCAGAGGCTCCCTTTCCCCCTGTGAAAAGCGCTATGGGAAACGAACAACCAATTAAGAGAGCCGTAGAGGAAGCGGCAGCCGCAGAGGCCTACGTGCCCCAAGCCAAGAAACCAGAGCGCTCCGTGGGAGAGGGCAAGCTGATGTAATGGAGAAAAAAAACCCTTTTTCTTTTTCTACACAGTTAAATTTTCTACAGTTGAAGAAGAAGACTCTTCATGTTTATTCCAAAAAACAGCCCAAATATTTCTGAAATATGAAGAGATTTTGTGAATTCACGCAGAAACCTTTCAGGGCTGAAAGATTCAACCAGTGCCAAAAACTGCAGTTCCTCAAACGGCCACTTGAGTAGAGACTCGTGTGAAGGTCCAACTTTACAGCAGAAATGAGTGTTATGGAAAAATGTTTTTGTTCTTTAGAGCCAATTTCACCCTTTTTTAAAACAAACAAACCATGCATTTACTTTAATAACTCATTGTATCGATCAGTTTTCTTTAATAACTCATTGTATTGATTTTGTGAAGGCTTAAAGGTGGGGGCTGCTTTCACAGGCAGCTGTAACCTCACCTCGGCCGATTCGATGTTTTCTGTGCATTTTGGAGCGTTTTATTATCTGACAAATGATGCGGTCTGTCCTGCTTTGAGGCTCAGACCATTCAAGGAGCTTGTGCTTCATTTTTGGTGAGTGAAATTCTGGCATTTCATCACACTGCACTGATTAGCAGGCCTCCGTCTGCGTGCCAGCCGAGCTCAGCGATTAAACTCATCACTGCACTCTCTGTCTGCGGGCTCCGGAAAACCAGGACGGTGGCGGCCGAAACGGAAACGCCGAGACCTTAAAATGCAACGGATTATGTCACAGTGCATACATCCGTTTTTAATATCCAGTCTGTGGCTGAAATGAACCTTAAACGTGCTCATTCTTTTCCACGAAGCCAAACAGAAGTTTCTGTTTCACGATGGGGCTGAAAGTTATCCCGATCAGAAACGCTTAAAACTGGCTTGTGTGTGTTTCCAGCAAAGTAGCGTCAGAGGTGTAATCCTGTGCAGCTTTCCTGTATCGTCTCGGCTTGGAGACTCACTCCTGTTCCTTTGGAAGAACGTCGGTGGTTATCACTGTTGCCTCGCAGCAGGAAGGTCCCGGGTTTGAATCCACCATCTGGCCGGAGTTTGCACGTCTCTGTGTGGATGAGCGACGATGGATTTCTGTTATCTTGTGCATAGTGTATAACACACAATTCCAGATGCTTTGCCTGTACTTTCTCCTTGAATTAAACTTCTTCCTCATGTTTGACAGTTTGCGTTCCACTTTAAAGAGATATATAAACTTTTTATTTACAGTTACGGTGTGTCAGTTTGATTAAATATATTATTGTTACTACTTTATGATATGGGTGTATTTTAATGCAAAGAATTTCCTTTTTCTAAATCTAACCAAGTAGTTTTGGTGCTCAAATTGAACTAATCTGTGACTTTAAACTGTTAAAAAAGAATTAATAATTACAGCAACTGGAGTTGAACCCTGATCTCCTGGGTCAAAGCTGCTTCCTCTGTTGACTCTGGTCATATTTTTATCATCATCTCAGTTGGTTTTCTGGTAGAAAAGCCCTGAAAGCAAACTTCTCCCACATACTAAACTGCAGGTTAACCGTGGGGGGCCCCCCGAGTCACGTGACTTACATTAACTGTCCTCGCCACTTCTTTAAAAAAGGCAGCGAAATTGAAAAGCGAGATGAAAGCTGAAGTGAAACTCGAGCTAGTTTTCTAACCGGTTTGTTTGAACTTCGCTGCACTCGGTGCCCAGGGCGCACACGCACACACCGCTCCTCCGACAGGGCCGGCGCGCAGGAAGGCGTCCTCGTTCTTTTCGTTTTAGGTTTTAAGTTTAAAGCCTGTGATGTCAGACTCTGGTTCTTCATGCCAGTCTCAAAAGAATAACATCAAGACCAGCCAGCTCTGTGAAGGATGGGAGGTAAGAAAGATCACATCATGGGCTTTTGTTTACATGTGCACATTTAGTTTTTTTCCACTATTGACCTAATCCACGGGGAGGTCAAAGGTCAGAGGTATGCAGGTTTAAAGTGTCATCTTCTGTTTAGAGGCTGGTGTCTCTGCAGTCTCCCTCAGTGCTTCATGCGGAGCCTGTGATTGTATCAGGAACTGATGTGATGTAATGCTGTCAGTGGCAATTTAACGTGTCCTCAGATGGAAATGCAAAAACATATTTGCACAAACAATCTAAGGTTAAACAATGAAAAAAGACACAAAACATAAGAAATGCAAAACTTGTCCGAACAGGACATTCTGCAACTTGTGTGTGTGTGTGCATGTGTGTGTCAGTGTTCAGAGGATGAGGGCCGGAGGATGAAGAGGAGAGAAAAGAACAGAGTTGCAGCTCAGAAGAGCCGGAAAAGACAAACACAGAGAGCCGACCTGCTGCACGAGGTGCGTGAACCCTTCTGCCTGTTTGTGCATGAAGTCGGGATGTCAAACATATGGCACGTGGGCCAGAAGTGGCCCTCCAGAAGGTTTATTTTTGTCCCAAATAGCTTAGCAAAATGTGGAAATGTTCATTTTAGTTTTTTGCTTCAGGAAAGTTTTTTTTGCAAGTCATTAAGAATGAGCTGTTAATTTCATCCGAGCCAGAAGACTGAGTGGTGTTACTGGCTGTAACAGACCTGTGGTTGAAGGAAGGTGTTTAAGCCCAGGATCATGGAAACACGTTTCTTTGTACTGACAACAAACCTGCTGAATATAAAAAAAGCTTAGATCTATTATTGCTGACATGTATTATTTCTCTGGCTCTTTTGCTTTGAATAAAAAGACAAATATTGTATTCAGGCCTGCTTCTCTGACTTCTGCCTCCAGATGTTCAAATCCAGAGATTACAGAGTGCTTTCTCCATCTTAATGAAGATATTGTGCAGCTATATGTTTGGACTACAGCAACGAAAATCCCATTGTGCATTTATGTCTTCACATGTGTAGCAGCCAAATTTATCTTTGGCTATGCAAAAATCCCATTTCCATAACTTCAACCCCAATATATATATATATATATATATATATACACACACACACATATATATATATGTGTGTGTGTATGTATATATATATGTATAGATATGTGTATATATATATGTATGTATATGTATACATATATGTATAGATATATGTATATATATACATATATGTGTATATATCTATGTATATATATATATATGTATATATGTATGTATATGTATACATGTATATGTATATGTATATATGTATATATACATACATACACATACATATATATGTATGTATATGTATGTATATGTATGTATGTATATGTATGTATGAACAGTGATGAAATGTGAGGTCTGCCTCAGGTTTTCAAATAAATCCTATTATTTTTAATATACATGAAAGCTGTATTTTTTATTGTAACCGTTACATTGTAACACTCCATTTTTAATGCTCAGTTCCCCTTCCTCCCTTTTTCTTCTACTCTTCAACTGCAGGCCTGTGAGCTGCTTGAGCAGAGGAACAGGAAGCTGAGGAAAGAGGTAAACACACTGCTGATTTAAAGAAAAATAAAAAGCCTGTCTTGAATGTGATGCTGCTCAGGTAACGTCCCGTCGCTCCTCACAGACGCTGCCCTGCTGCTGTTCTCAGTTTTGCTGCCACGTTATTCATACAGCACCTTTTTGTATGAAATGCATCAAAAACAAATTTACACCAGATTACACAAGATTTAAAAAGTACTCCTGGTACATCTTCAGAGCATCTGCACAGCAGTAACAGAGAGTTTCTCTCCAGGTGGATTCTCTGTCAGAGGAGCAGCACCTGCTTACCGAAGCTCTCAGAGCCCACGAGCCCTTCTGTCCCATCATGCACTGCTCCTTCGCCTCCTCCACCCTGCAGCCAGATGATATGGCGGCCCGATCTGTCTGAGGCAGAGAAAGTTTCTGGAGACCACTTAAACTTCTGAACGCGTCTAAGAGTTGATGTCTGTGTAATGATTGCAGTGAACCTCTAGAGAGCGCTGTTTACTATCCTTACACACAGATGCAGCAGGTGTGAGGTGCTGCTGGTCTCTAGCGGCGGCACCTAGAATCACAGTGAAGTGCGCCCTCTGGCGGTGCAGTTCCAGAGTTTCCCTCCTGTTACTGAGCGCAGCCCTCAGCTGTAGCAAATACTAAGAAATGTTGCCATTGTTGTTCTGTTCAAAGCAAAGCTGTGCTTTTTAACAAACAAGTCTGATCAGAATAAAGTATTGATTGATTCATATTTGGACATATGTTAAAGTTTGCTTGGTTACACAGTTACATATTTAATGTTCCTTATGAAGAAAGACGAGCAGCCATCATTATTGTTCTGTTCTTGATTATGAATAGCAGCTAATCAGAGACATTTGCTTTTAAAACAGTTTAATCAGCGTTTTGCTTCCTTACTGCGCAACACTGCTTGAAAGGTACTAAAAATGACTGTTAATACACTGAGTGGCCACTTTATTAGGCACTGGGTTGGCCCGCTTTGGCCTTCAGAGCTTCCTCAATGCGTCAAGGCAGAGATTCAACCAGTGGCAGTTTAGGGAGGCAGCACGTGATTGGGGACTGCACAGGAAAACTGTGCATGCATACACATGTGTACTGTTTGTAACGTGTCTGTTCAGAGGATAGTGGTTTCTGTGGGTAACTGTTGTTTTCGTGGGTTTTTTTTTTTTTAACCGATGGAGAGGATATGATGATATGTTTGTGGATGAAAGAAGGTGCTGACACTGAAGTGTGGTATCAGTCTGTGCTGCTGTATGGTAGGATGCTGTGGATGAACAAAAAGCAGAGGGCTGCACTCTACAGACACACAAAATGCTACCAAAGGTGAGCTCAGGCCCACAGACCACGCTTTGATAAGCCAGGCCTATTTTCTGATGTGCAACTAGAAGGTTCTGGTTTTAAATCTCCTGGTTATGTAGAGTTTACATGTTCCCACACAGTTCGTTAGGTTAACTGGCGATTCTAAAGTGGACATAGTTGTAATATTGCAGCTGCTTTATCAGTGTCAGGCACACCAAACTGCCAGAATATTAAAACTGATCTTCAAAAAGATTGTGTGTGTCTCTGTGTGTGTGTGTGTGAGTGTGTGTGTGCATGCAAGTGAATAATGAGTGCGAAAGCCACAAAAGGTCAAGACCACAGTGATGAATCCAGCACCGTGTGATGCGAGAAGACTGCAAAACCTCTCACATGTGTCATAGGTTACTTGTGAAGGACACGCTCACCACCAGCATTCATTATTTTAAGTAACAGAAACGTCTTCTGGGACATTACTTCCGTTTACTGAACGTCTTGAGGTCATTTTTAATTCCGACATGGACCATAAACACCGTCCCACCTGCATCAGAATAGAAATCTATACGTTGCTGGACACTATCGGTTCCCCAATTTGACCGCAGTTGCATCAAAGTTTAAGCGAACACGGCGCAGGGCCAGCTCTTTCACTTTCCCTTCCTCCTTCCTTTCTTCCCCCTTTGCATGAAGAGGTGAGCGGCTCATTCCGAGGTAGGAGATGATGAAGCAAACCGCTGGTGCCCAGCAGTGTCACGGCCAAAGATTTTGGGGAAACCGAGCTGACGCTTTTCTTCCACAAACCTAAATTCTCTGAAGAAGGAAAAGTCGAGCTGTCTTCAGTGCGTTAGTGTAGAATTACAGCTGATGACTGAATGATGGCACAACAGGCGTCTGCGCGGGAAATCAGTCAGTGAATTGTAATATTTAAAAGAAGTGACAGTAATGAGCTGTAGGTTTTATATGGGTCTTCAGCCACTTTAATTGCACTTTAGTCGCTATAACTCACAACACATCTCGACACACACAGGACCTTTGGGGCAGCCACGTTACTCAGAGGTTGACGAGATGGGGCTACTGAGGTGGCCCCACTCAGATCCTCATTACTGTCTGTCCCCAAATTTTATTTGCACTTTAGAAATTGAGGTTTTGGGGGGGAGCAGTGTGGGTGAGCACTGACTACATGCAGTTGGTGCTTGGGCACAACTGTCCCCTATACACCTCATTCATTCACAAACATAAACACATACACTTACAGGTTGGGGAGGGGTGGATGGGTCATCTCACACCCCGATTTCTTACACCTCGCCCGGGGTGGGGTTTGGGTGGTTCCTCAGGGACCAGACTGGCGGCGTATTGGGGTCACTGCTGGCCCTGGGAGGGTTACCATTCCCCCCCATGTTCAGAGGTGGGTAGCTACGGATGAATGTGTGTCTTTGTGTATTTGTCATAGTCTTCGTGAGCATGGGTGGGTGAGTGAATGAGTATATGTAGTATCTATGTTTGTGTGGGTGAGTGTGTATGTGCATGTATGTGTATAAATGTGTACGTGGGTATGCTTGCGGGTGTGTATGAGTGCTTGTTTGGCTGGACCTGGGTCTGGGCATTGTGTCTTGCTTCCTGGTCGCTCCTCGCTGGTTGCCGCCTCCCCCTGCCCCACCGGGGTGTGGGTGGGGCTGGATGTTCTGACGTGGGAGTTGGCCTGCTCCCCTGGGGGTTGTGGCCCAGGGCTGCGTTGGCTTCTTTGGCGGGGGGGGGGGGCTCTGGTGCCCGGTGCTCTGGAGCCCTGCCATCGGCCTGTATAGGGGGCTGGCCGCTGGAGGGGGGAGCTGGCTTCTCATCGCCTCGGGTTCCCTGGGGCCCTTGCTCCTCGGCTGGAGGGGGCTCCGTCTAAGGCCTCCCTCTCCCGTCTGCTGGGGTAGGGGTGCGGTTGTCTTTGGAATGAGTGGCGGCGGGTGTTCATAGGTCGTAGTGGGCTGCTGGTGGCCTGGGCTTCCTGGGGCTTTCGTGCCCGCCTCTAGCTTCTGGTGGGCGGAGCTACAGTGGTGTGAAAAAGTGTTTGTTGTCATTTGCCGTCTGTTTTAACAAGGGGGGCAATCACTTTTTCACACCACTGTATGTCATTCTGCCCTCATTGGTAAGTACATTTCATGACAGAAAAAGCTCAAAAAAAAAGGTTGGTTGTCACAAAATGGTTGGTTTGTGTAACCATGCTTCTGCTTCTTTTCTTTTTTTTAGATTTTCTTTTCTTTATTTTTTGTTTTGCCCACACAATTTTAATTTTGCAAATTTTGACAGGATCTTTTATGTTTTATAAAGTGATGAGTTATTGGGTTTACTCACTGGTGCTATTTCTTGTTTCTTCTTACTATTTTCTTCCTCTATTTTTTTTTCTTTTCTCCTCTTTCTTTCTCCCCTTTTCTTTTCTTGTCCTTTCCTAAGCCTGTCAGCTCTGGCACAATTCTTAGATGTTAAATTGAACTCAGTGTCACACAATATGTTAAAAATAACACAAATAAAATAAAGGAGACACACTAACAAGAGGAGCCTATAGAGAACCTATAAAGCTCATCTTGAAATAATAAAAATGTTTGGCATAACAATGCATTCAGATCACTGTTCTGTTTGCAAGATCTGCCGGACATGACAGGCTTAAAAAAAAACAAACAAAGATGTATGGTAGTAAAAAATCTTCTAATGAAGCAGAGATAAATGGTTTCAGGGAAACGATCTTGCATAATCCCAGCTGCCTTAGTGTGCCAAACCCCACCCATCAAAGGTCTCCAAGTCAAATGTCTGGAAATCATATTTGGCCTGGTTTTTCCAATACCTCAGACTTCCTTGGGAAACTGACAACACAGTCGCCGTGAACCCGAGCCAAGGTCGGCGTACAAGTGAACCGTTCTCTAAAACACATGCTGCCCAGCAACTGAGGAAATGCTGCCCGCGCAGGAAGTCATGCATCACTCCACTATTCTGAGGAATCCAGTAGGAAGCCTGCACAGGCAGATAGTTAGGGCATAAATATGTGGTCAGTGATCCAGAAGACACAAAGATTAAGACATACAACCAACTACACAACTGCCAGATACACAAGCAAATACTCACAGAGTTCTGCAGAAATTCTGATGCAACTCTTGATCCTGTGCACAGATAAAGGCCTCTGGAGAATGATGAGAACAGGGTTGTAGAAAATCACTTTAGAAATGCTGACACCATAAAACCCTTTTGTGCCATTGGGACAAAATTCCATAGCCAGGAGGAAACGATTCTTGGCTCCGTCTTTCAGGATTTAGAATGGGATGCGGCGGCTTTCCGGCCACTTTTATTGACAGGTTTGCACCGTGACTGATTACTGGCTGCTAAACTTGAGACGGGTCTCCGATTCGTGTTTGTGGGTTTGGAGCATTTTTATGGAATCATCTGCCGCATAATTTTAGATGCTTATGAGTTAAAGCCCATCTGAGAAGTTTGTGCTTTGGTTATGTGAGTGAAGTGGTATCACTGCATTAGTCTGTGATGAGTATCTGTGAGTCACGCCCATAACATTTATAGATGCAGCTCATTACTGATAGCTAACTTCGGAATCTGGTTTACGGCACTAAAAACTTTGATGGCAGCTGCCGAAATTCAGAGTCCAGAAACCAGTGGGTGAGCTCTGTGTGGAAATGACAACAAATAACATAAAATGATGAAATGACAACTTTTCTATCTTTTCTAAGTTTCACCACAGGGATGGAAGGGAGC